>JAAGKR010007790.1:0-20734 GCA_011419295.1 Clarias macrocephalus | reverse complement strand
ATATTTTTTTTTTTTTTTTTATCTATATACGTAACAAATCGTTAAAAAGCTACGTTCCCGGTTGCTGGGGGAGAGTTCCCATTTTACAGTTAATTATTCCAATTCATCAAGCGAGCTGGTCAGCTACAGTGCGGCGGCGAGCCAGCGTGTGAGGACCGCTCAGAACATTAAGCTCCATTCAGTGCACCTGTAAAAATACACATCATGTAGTAATGCAGTGATATCAGCCCCTGAAGGTAATGTTCATCATTTCAGTACAGTGCAAGAAGTTAAATACTGTAAAAGTTACACTGATGACTACAGACTGATTTAAGCAGCTGCTATATTTGGCTACAAGTAACTGCTGCCTCTCTTTTTACATACCTCCAACATCTGTGCCTATTAAAACCGGAGCCCGAATGCTCCTTTAGTGACCTGCAAAGCCCCTAAAGCCATCGTGCCTCTGAAGCACACCTGTGCCGCTTGGGGAAAAGGATCGGATCATGGCGATTAGTCGGCAATTAGAGATTAGTTAAACCTGAACTACTACCAGATCACGTTACGAGCGTTCGCTAAGCAAGTTCACAAGTGCAGGAGGCCTCGGATGGCTCTTTTTTAACAAACCCAGAGAATGATAGGAATGCTTAGGTGTTCGTTTAACAGCTGTAAGGGTTGCGTAAACATCCTTTAATTGGCACGACACCTGTGTAAATCGTAAGTTTTAAAAATTGTAATGCGTGCAGCTGAAATCTACAGGAGTAAAAACTAATCAAAATATAAAAATCTAATCAAAATGTCCTTCGATGAAATTGTCAAACTACTCAAAAAGGACTTTTGATTGTGCAGAATAACAGACTTATGTCTCTATATAATCCCCTGCTGAACTAATGCACTTATCCCAGTGTTTCACTAGTGCTTGGATACCATCAAGGTAGAAATTTATTTATTCATTAATTTTTTTACATGTGAAACACTGGCCTCCCAGGAACTCCTTTAATGGCCCAAACATGTGGAAATGTTCCGCAAGCTGGCAACAAGTTATGTGTTGATTTTCAAGATAAGCCACCCTCCAAAAATTCTATGTGACTTATTATAAGTGAAATATTCTTGAATCTAGCCAAATCTATGTTTTATATTACTATTTATAATCTATATTTCTTTAAATAAATTTACAACTAACCAATGATAATATTATTAAGCTTAATTATAGTCAAAGGTTTCTAAAATTAATTGTAATCTCGTTCTATTAGCAGAGAATTTTGCTTCTCTCAATAATAATAATAACAACATTATCTTCCAAAACAACAAGAGATTTTTTCCTCTTTTTTTTTTTTTTTTTGGTAAATGTCTTTAGTAAGATCATTTTATTTACGGACGTAAAATGAAAAATTCGCCCCATTCGAGTGTTTTACTGCGGTTTTACCACACTGTGCTTGAAGTCTTCTGTAGATGTCTATTAGTTAACCACCTTCATTCATTCAGAGAAATTTCTCTATAATTCCCAGTTTGACCTGGTTTTTCACTGCCACTACCAAAACTTTACAGTATATAACCAAATAACGTGCCACTTCATTACTGTGCTTAAAGTCTTCTGTAAATGTCAAACGATTTTATCATCATAAGTCCTGGTTTAACCTGAACAAACCGGGTTCCTAATAACCACTAAGCCACCATGCCGCCTCATGAAGCACCATCTCCAGATGTTTCAAGATACAGTTACTGCGCTTCAAACAAACCTTATTTAAAAAATATATTCAAAGCAAAGTCATATTGTTCACTACAATCTTGATTAAAGTGGGAATTTGAAACACTACCGACTTTTAAAACTCCACCTTGTACAAAGTACAAATATTTTTTTCCCCTAGTTGACTTGTATTTTCTAATATACAAAATGATTTCATGATTTTGCCAGTTCAGGATCTGTGACTTTGGACTGCATGTGAGAATAGAACATTAAACAAAACAAGCCTGCTGGATTGCGACTGGTCCTGCACACTTTACAACTCGCGGTTGCTGGAATGCAGAAACATGCCAACTTGGCTCCCTCTAGTGTCCCAATCACAGGAAAGCCATTTTTCTCATAAAGCACAGGGTGCCAATACTACACAGGGTGCACACACACACACTCAACTCGCTCATTCACAGGCACACCAGTTAGCCTTATCTGCATGCCTTTGATCTGTGGGAGGAAACCGGATTGCCCGGAGGAAACCCACCAAGTACGGGGAGAGCACGCAAACTCCATGCACGCAGAATTGAAGGGGAATTGAACCCAGACCCTGGAGGTGCGTTGCGACAGTGCTAACCACTACGCCGCCTCATATCTCATATCTACAAATATTTCAAGATTATTTCTTCCATTTAGGCTTCTTGTACCCCAACCCCCCCCTTACCAACATCAAACACGCAATCAAACTTTCCTTTTATGTTTTTTTTTTTTTCTGAATGCAAAAGATTTAAAAACCAGCACAACTTGTGATGCTGTGAACTTGTGAATGATCAAGACAGTGTTGTTTTCACAATTCTCCACTAATTGCACGTGCACTGCTTCTTCCACAAGGTGGTAGCAGAACTCTTAACACTCCACAGACGGCCACGATGTATTTACAAAAGAGACGACGCATCTAATATTTAAATTTTTTACACCACGGATAGTTTCTAATACATGAAAAGTATTTCACCTGCACGAACCGAGACGAGCTTCCTTTTAGTGTTCCTGTACAAACTCAGATATTCGGTACATCAACAGATGGAGAATGACCTTTTCAAACCTGGCGTCAGAAGAATGTATTACATTATGTGTATGAAATGCAAATTTATTCCATGTGTCCATGACAAAAACAGAACAATTAAGGAAGGGCTATAATTACGATCCAAGATTTACTGCGTCTCTAAACTCCATGCTGTTCTTTAACTAAAACAAAGAAAGAAAGAAAGAAAAAAAAGGTCCATAAGCGAGCTGTCTTATTTATAAAAAACGTTAAATTGCAATACTCTGTTTCGAGTTACAGTCTGCCCACACTGTAAGTGAAGACTCCTGCTAAAATGTAATAAAACACACCATAGTATATAAGATACGTAGGTATTGTATAAATGTCCTATGGGAGAGATTCCACACAGTGTTGAAGTAAACATCATCTGTCTTTTAACATGATCACATGATAACCATGCAGAGGTACGGTGTGCAGTAGCGCACCCGGCCCTGTTACGCAGACGATTTTCCTTTTGTTTGCCAGAATGATCCATTCGCACGAGCCAAATTTAAACTTTAAATAACAGGTAATAGCGTGCACTTTGTTCGAGGTTACAGTGAGAAGAAGCAACTCGGTTTAATTAATCACGGCCTTCTCGGCAGTGTCCCTACTTTTGTCTCACCATAATTCAGTTTAATACAGAAAACGAGGCCACTATTACCACCCAGTGATGTAACGCATGATGCAACTGCCTGCAAGACTGCAAGCAGATGCTATTAAAAGCAAGGCTGAGAGATATTTGCTGAAAATGGTGCCAGTGGAAGAGAACAGATCTTGTGTTTGCGTACATTAAGGTGAACAGTCAGTTTCTTTTCTTTTTCTTTTTTTTTTTTACCATCACGGGTGAGGGTTTCATCCGGAGCCTTTTGCAGACACGTTAGATTTCACACGCATTTTTAAATATATGACGTAAAACGAGATCTAACAGGAGAATGAGGTTATTTTTGAAGCCGTCACACCATTCGCAGCGTATTGAGCAATATGTGAAGGAATATTTCTAAGATGAGATACCATGCATAAGTGTTATTAATGACAAGTCAAAAAACAAATCAAACACTACAAATCAAAAACGATCTCTTTCTCTTTTTATATATACATACTGTATATATTAAGTAAATACAGTATATACACAGTATATTGTGTGTGTGTATATACACACACTGTGTATATATACTGTGTATATATACTGTATATATATATTTTTTTCTTTTTTTATGTGTGTGTATATATATATATATAATAAATAAACACACACAGGGCGGTACTACACATACAGTGGCTTAGTGGTCAACACTGTCGCCTTTAACCTCAGGGGTTCTCCGGTTTCCTCCCGTTGTCTGAAGACATGCAGATAAGGCTAATTGGTGTTCCAAAATTGGCCATAATGTGTAAATGAGTGTGTGTGTGTGTGTGTGTGTGTGTGTGCGTGTGCGTGTCCTGTGATGGTCTGACACCACGTCCAGGGTGTACCCCGCTCACTGCCCAAAGTCTCCTGGTATAGGCACCAGATCCCCTGTATTCAGGATAAAGCGATAAAGACAATGAGGAAGTGAGAGACACATACAAGTACACACACACACACACACACACACACACACACACACACACACACACACAAACACACACACACACACACACACACACACACACACACACACAAACACACACACACACACACACACACACACACACACACACACACACACACACACACACACACAGACACAGACACAGACACACACATCAGCCATAACATTGTCACATTTACACTGATTTTTTTTTATTATACATGAATAAACCTGTGACAAGATCATGATCACCCGAGGCCTGTCTTGGTCTGATATTATAGAAAAGGAAACACAGCACATATCAAAATGCTGGCCACAATAGAAACGCACCAGAACACACTCAGCGCTAAGAACAACAACTATGACTCCATCCTGGCCAGATCCCTATCCAAATAAGCACCTATTAGATGCCTTAGTCTAACAAGTCCAATACATGCAGGTCCCACCCCACTACACCCAACATGTCTAGGATCCACCACCAACATCCTGGTGCCAGTACATGCCAAGATTACCTCGGGAGCCATGCCCAGTGGGCCAGAGATACCCCAGTGGAACAAAGGGAACCCAAAATCTATGTGGGTTGTATATATACAGTATATATATGCTATTGCTAATTGTGAATGTTCATTCATTCGTTCGTTCATTTTCAATAACATCTCACATATTTTTAAGCAGTTGGCCCAGAGGGCAGACACACAATTCACTATTTAATCTACTTCAAGTGCTTACAATCACTTCAAAATACATACATTCATTTCTGTCACTGTGAACACGGAGCCTCCTAAGCTTCTCAAGGACAAAGTTTTTACACAACACTCGAATGATAAATTCTCCAGAATCTCAAAAAAGGCTTTAAACGTCCCTGTCAGTACAACTGATTCAATAAAAATCTCACATGCAACACACTGTCAGAGTAAGGATGAGGGAAGATAAGTTTTAAGATGTCATGACCTGAAATTTAGCAGGAACAACAATTTACGTAAAGAACAAAAAGCATTGAGTTGCATCTTAATTAGGGTTGTCTGTATGATTTGAAAAACACTCTGTTAACTACTGTGAAGCACGGTGGTGGGAGCATCAGGATATGGAGCTGCTTCTCTAGAAATAGGACTGGGGTTATACATGTCACGGAAGAAAAATGAATAGATCAATGCACCAGGACATTTTAGAGGAGAATTTGAACCTCATGGGCCAAGAAAAACCTCATGTTGCAACAAAAAACGTCAAACCACAAATATATACAGTATCGTTACAATAACTCAAATCTCCAGGCTCCTGACTTGAATCACACAGAAATCCCATGGAGAATTTTAAACTTGCCAGCAGAGGCACAGTGATATCATTAGGGAAATAAAGGAATTTTGAAGATTTTTTTTTATCTATAATTTGCCAATAACAGCTTCACAACAAATTGGTAATAAGTGGCATCTTATTATTTCTTTCACTGCTCAACTCCATTTTAAACATTTTGTTCAGGGCTTACGGATACATATCTTTCTGTTCATATTTACAAATCCTAAAAACAAATTTGTGTGTAAAGTAGATCAATACAAAAAACAATGATGTCTGAATACTAATTTCCCCCTCACTGTACACACATCACAACACTGAGCTTTAACACAACCTCTTTATTTAACACAAAGACACTTGAATCACATTATAATAGATCTAGGCCAAGCCCTAAATAAAAAATAAATAAATAAAATAAAAAAAGTTTAGCAGTCTGCTTACATACAGTAACACACAAGCAGAGATATTAATGCAGGTGATTGAACAACGATGAACAATGGAATGCACACCAACCAGGTGTAACTGGTTTGTACACGTGTCACTGGAAATGTCGTGTTTTTGTTTTGTTTTATCTAAGTGATCAGTCCACGGTGTGTATTTTAGAAAACGTCCTCTGGGTGTTTACTGGATTTCGTTTTTGCTAATGACTTTTCTGAGTCATCAAGAAAGGTATTTGTAAGCAGTTTTATTTTTGCAGTACAGTACACACCTACAGTAATGTTTCACAGGCAGGTATGCAGTCATTTCTGGAACTTACATTGCATATTGCTTTTCTACACAACATGGCAATTTGTGGGAAAACTACTATGTCTGTACAACAGCACCTCATGGTGTAATGTAATAATTACTCATAATTAAATAATAGTTTTATAATAGTTGCAATTTAGAGGGTTCAAACTTTGGCAGTCAAATATTTAAGTGAATGGGAAAAAAAAAAAAAAACGATCAGGCGTATTTATGCATTTCATGTTTAAGGACAGGCTGCAAAGACATCTGATTAAAACAGATTAGGTACATACCGAAAGAATATGGAAGCTTATGAGTTTACTCGACTGTGGGCGTTGGTGGCTCAGTGGTTGGTGTCTCGTCTGCCATGCTGAAGATGTGGGTTTGATTTTCCCCAGCCAGTGCCCAAACCACAGAGACTGCATGCAGTGCCGGTCCCAAGCCTGGATACAATGGCAGGGTTGCATCAGGAACGACATCCAGCATCAAACCTGTGCCAAGTCCTGTGTGGATCGAAAAGGTCCAACACCAATAAAAGTTTCGTAATTTGTTCAGTTATAATCCAAATAAATGCAAGCATTTTTTTTCCCATTGTGGGACCAAGTTCTGCTGTTTAGACATAGTAGATTTCATATTATTAATACCAACATCCAAGCTACTGTAGGATAGGAATATATATATACAATTATTAGGCAAAACATCATGATCATCCATTTAATATTGAGTACTGTAGGTCCCCACTCCTGCAACCAAAACAGCGATGCACTGTGTGCTCCAGTGGGTCTTTTATTGGATCGGACCAGCCTTCATTCCCAATGTGCATCAGTCAGACTTGTTACTGGTTCACTAGTCCTTGCTTGGACCCCTTTTGCCCTGACCACTGCAAACCAGAAGAACATCCCACAAGAGCTGCAGTTTTGGAGTTGCTCTGACCCAGTCATCACACTTTGGCCCATTGTTTCTGCTACCAACACATCAAGTTCTTGGAAAAAAAAAAGTTCACTTGCTCTCTATTATATCCCATCAACTTCCAAGGGCCCAAATTGTGATGGCTAGATGGTTTAGACTGGGTTAGAGAAACTCCTAAACACAGAAGGACAAGTGACAGAACTGTATCTTGTTTGTTTGTTTCGTATCAGATGAAAAGGTCACACATTCGAAGAAAGTATTGCAGATTTACAAATTCAGAAATCACCAGTAAAGCTGCCTATCCGTGTTTAAAATCTGTGTTAGGCATACTTGTGTGTGTGTGTGTGTGTGTGAGAGAGAGAGAGATAATGCGTGTGAGTTTGAACCACATAATTCTTATTATACCATCACTGAGACCTCCTGATTTAATACATCGCTCACCTCCAACAGTTTCGTTGCCGGGCTATCGATATAGATTAGATTTTATCCCTTTCATCTAATATCACCACCAGCTGTCACTGCTAATAAGCTGCGAATACGGACTGGAGCTTTGGGAAGAATGAAATGCAAGGCCAGTATGAGGCATGCTTATGGGAAGTATAAAAGTATGAAATGGAGGCACGGTATGGGAAGTTCGACACCAGAGTTATTATCTACCGTACAGCGATGACGCTGTAGCTACATCCTGTGTATTAATCTTGGTGAGGCTTATGTAGCCGAGCTACAATGGAGTGTGTGGTCTGTATAAATCATCTTCATTAGTATTATTTGTACTCCGTGTATTTTATTTTTTTTTTAGGAGGAGGAGAGGCATTGCAAGAGTAGCATGCATGCAACCTAATTATAAGCATGCACAGTATGTAGAAGTGTTTCATTTCTCCATGTTCGTTAAAGGGGGGGGAGGGGGGGGGTGTTAAAGCATTTCTTGGCGGAGCTATTTGTGGCAGATAAGCAGGAAATGCTGTATTTTTGTAATATTGTTTTCAAAAAGTGACATTCGTGGTTGTTGAGAGACAGAGTCAGAATCACCCGAAGTGTGTGTGTGTGTGTGTGTGTGTGTGTGTGTGTGTGTGTGTGTGTGTGTGTGCGTGCGCAAGACTGTAACAAATAATGCGCATGACCCGAGGTACCATTGTAACACCTGTTCTAAACCACATCTTGCCTTAGAGACTGCCACGGTGAGTCACAGAGAGGCACATGACATTACTGTCTCTGTGAGAATCTAAAGCGCCGGGCCTGTTAAACTTACCCACGGCCTCTTTTCATATCATCCTGTTTGTTTTTCTTATCACCGCTGGTGGAGTTGTTGCACACGATTTCACAAAAATCCAAAATAACATTTTTGACATATTTGTAACTGCAGTGCACATGAATGTCAAAATGAATGTGGATATGAAAAATGAAACCTTATACTGTTTTTTTTTTTTTTTTTTTGGCCTTGGAATACGTGTGGGCCGCCGTATATCGATATTAGGATTATTATTAATGTAGAGCCGAAGTGACATCGATTCAAAGCTTATACATTGATAAGTACACAAACCCTGTACTTAAGGTAAAGATTAAGGTAAAGTGTTATGGAAGTAGAAATTGTACACTTATATTTCTCCGTAAACAAATTTAATGTTTTGGACTGAGCATATGTTAGTTCACTATAGCGTTTCAGTCATAGTAAAGACTAAAGAGTAAAGCGTCTCTCTCTCTCTCCCTCCCTCCTCCCGAACGGGTAACGTGTTTGTTGAAAGCACCAAATCTGATTCCAAACACCTGCTACATGATTGAGCATTTTGTGGCGGGAAGGCTAATCATGTGATTACATATAGTACTCAACACACACAGGTTACACAAACACGCACACAAAACCATACCCAAGGGTGAGTCAGAAATTATCCGCACTCTGGCTGTAGAATGAATTTTTTAGGCAAGATTTTTTTTTTTTTTAATGATCAAATATCTATGAATACAATTTTTGACATAATCACCTTGCTTTTCGATATAGATTGTCCATCTGGCAAGTACACCACACCACTGTGGTTATGTAATGGAACAGCATGCAGAAATGTAGTGAAGCTGAAAGTACAGATATCCACAGGACGTAGTGGAATAAAGGTCTATACTCAGCTTTTTGGCGGAGGTAAACTTCATTTTTCACATCAGTAACATTTTTTTTCTAACCCATAGCATTCGAGTAGAACATTTCACATCAACGACCCCGGGGACCCGGGGACAAGAACACCTCTGACCAATCACAGTGCGGCCTGTTGAACATGATTGAACATGAAACGTTCAACAGCGAATGTAACTAGTGCAGCTATTCATGTTAAAACCTACGACAAACACAAAATACGACAACGAGTCTAAGGGTGGTGTGTGGTGACAGACGGCTGAAGAGCTTCATTATGACATGGGTGTGTTTTTACATCATTATCACAATGCTGTCGAAATGGCAACCTTCGAGCTGGATCTTCATCATTGTGGAGAAGGCAAAGTCCGCAAGATCCAAATCTGGCGAGTAGGGTGGGTCCGCAAGTGAGATCATGTTGTTTCCGGCGAGAAACTAGCATGCGAAGAAAGCTCAAACGCGCGTTTCGACATTTGAATCCTGATTTCTCATCGTCCGCTCAAAACACCTCGAACGACTTGTTGCAGCATCGCCGGAAACTTGCCGAATCATGTCAGACGTCCCTTTCTTCGCTCCTTGTTGTAACTTACTGACATGTCCATGATCAGTGGTAACGCACATGGTCAGAATAGCTCCCAATGTACATACAGTAGGACGTGTCTTTTGGCACACTGACTTATGAAGGTCAGTGCTCTCTGTGTTGTCTCTGTGTGCCTTGTGCTGCCACCTGCTGGAGTGATCCAAAACTAGTCTCGAGACATTCTTAGCGCTTTCTGTTACTGACTTGCTAAAAGAAAGAGATGATAGATGTACAGTAAAAGCTTTAAATGCTTCATGTTGACTGTGTTTGATTGTAGTACAGTTGATATTCTTAGGAGGAGTTGTTGTTGTTGAAGCTTTGAAAAAAATGTGTAAATTGTACAATACAGGTCACATTTGCTGTAAACATTTATGGTGGGCTTAAATCACCTGAGGAAAATGTCGTACCATCTATTCATGTCATTCCTGTTAAAAGTAAAACGTATACACTCATATAACTTCTCAAGAAAAGTACAAATTCTAATTCCAAAGTCATATTAATACACATGAACATGTGCTGCGGAAAAAATCAAGTCTGCGATTTAAATCACTGGTGAGGTATTTAACACAAACCTATTTATATATAACGGTTTGCTCGACATTGATGTAACCTAGCAGCCAAGCAGGAGGGTGAACTGGAACGCGCATGCATGAACAATGACTACTTTACTGTATTTCTCAGTGGGGTGCTAAATGCTAAGGAGGCCACCGCATTCGAAATGACTGATGGAGTAGCGCAAAAAAATCTGCATCAAATGTAGCCTTAAGCCTGAACATTCCACTCCGTGGAAACAGTTCGGATGATTCAGAAGGCATTCAGGGACAACGCAATGAGTGCAAATGAAAACGTGGCACAAACACTTCAAACATGGTCAAGAACATGTTGGAAAGTTGAGTGTCAACACATTTTTGTATTCTCAAATCAAAACAGTGTTTTAGGATGAGCTGTGAGCCACGAATGCACTGCTGTCTTCACTTCTTCACCAGAACTAAATCTTCATCCTTGTAGAGCTGCTTTTTTCTTTTTAACACCCAGAACATTGATGAATTTTCCAGCAGATGGTGGATTTTTTAACCTTTTGATTTAGCAGGTTCCCGTTCCAGACTCGTAGTGATGAATCCACGTCTCGTCACCAGCAATGATTTTCTTTAAGAATCTTTCAGCTTCCTTAGAGTATTGGTATAAAAAAAAAGTGTTCATAGATATCCAAACACTTCTGTTTGCGGTATCCCATGAGTCGTTTCAGCACCACGTCCACCCTCAGACTACAAAATATATATTCACTGCACGCTGTTCTTCTTTTGCGCGAATCACAAGTGGGGCATTTTTTCTCGCATCGCAGTTACAAATGCACTGATGTAACATGTTCACACCTGCACAGCGGTGACTGGGGAGACAATAGCGTGCAAGAGGAAAGTGCTGATGAGACCAACAGCCAACAGATGTTTTAATGTATATACACAGGGTTGGACAATGGAACTGAAACACTGGCCAATTCAGTGGCTCGATGGCTAAATTTGACCAGCCTGGTGGCAAATCTTCATTGATTGCACATTCCACCAGTAAGGGCAGAGTGTCGAGGTTTAATTAGCAGAGTACAGTAATAGTTGCACACAACATTATGGGTGACATAGCAGAGTTCAAAAGAAGACAAATTGTTGGTGTGCGTCTCGCTGGTGCATCTGTGACCAAGACAGCGAGTCTTTGTGATGTATCCAGGGTAATGATAAAGCATAACACCAAGAAGGACGAACCACATCCTACAGGAGTAACTGTGGATGCAAGAGGAAGCTGCCTGAAAGGGATGTCCGGGTGCTAGTCCGCACTGTATCCAAAAAACATTAAACCACAGCTGCCCAAGTCACTGCAGAATTAAACTCTCCTGTTTTTCACCAAAACTGTTCGTTGGGCCGCTATAGACAAACCGTCGGTCACTCGTGCCGATGCCAAACGTCGGTTTCTATGGTGGCAGCAGTGAAAATCTTGGGCAGTGAACAATGTGAACGTTCTCTGATGAGTCCACATCTGGGAGAGTTCCAGTACGGTGTGGAAAAGCCACACAGAAGCGTACCACCCAGACTGTTGACGCGCCCATCTAGTATTGGGCCTAGGGAATGCCATGATATTGCAGCCCAAACCATCACTGATCCACCCCCATGCTTCACTCTGGGCATGCAACAGTCTGGGTGGTACGCTTCTTACTGGTGGAATGTGAAATCAATGGAGATCGGCCACCAGGCTTGTCAAACTTAGCCATGAAACCTCCAACACCAAATTGGCCAGTGTTTCAGTTTCATATACATACACACAATTGGAATAACAAGTGTACCGGCTCAACTGTACTAAAAACGGCCGATCACATAGTGATGCGATGTTGTAAATGTCTCGTTCAATGCTCAATCCATTTTAAATAAAGAAAAGGAGCGACTTTAAAGGTAGCCATGGTTATAAGCACACACAGTGATAATCATGCATATTGTTTTTAATGCAGAAAAAAGGTCAAAGTAAAGCTGTGGTTTTCAAAAGCTCACGAATTTGCCTGGAGAGTTAATCAAAGGTACAATATACTGTCAGTGCGTTATACAGTATGAATAGGATATTCATTATAGAAATGCAGCACCGACACTTTGTACTTATTAGAGCTAGTAAACGATATATGATCCAGCATCCTTTGGCATGTGTTTATGTTCAAAGCTATTTATAATAGTACATATAGAATATGTGCTCCGTTCACGAGGGACGCGATAGAAACCGAGCTGTCTTCCTGTTAAGCCCTGAACCTCGGAGGAATGTGAAGATTGGATTAGTGCAATGGCTCAGCTTCTGGGGATCCGACCATCTGCTGGCACATGCATGCTTCCTGCATGTGTTTGTGTGTGTGTGTGTGTGTGTGTGTGTGTGTGTGTGTGTGTGTGTGTGTGTGTGTGTGTGTGTGTGTGTGTGTGTGTGTGTGTGTGTGTGTGTGTGTGTGTGTGTGTGTGTGTGTGTGTGTGTGTGTGTGTGTGTGTGTGCATGTGTTATTCCATCTTAAATACTCTTCTTCGATAACATGGTTCCTTCTTCCAATTTTTTCTTCATTTTTATAACCACTTGAGAAATATCCCAGTAACTACCGGATGTTGAAAAGTACACTTAATTTGTTCTGCAGCAAGGACATCTAGGATGACGTTAATGGTTTTGCATCTACACACACACACATTCTGAAGAAGTGGATATTCCAGCACATGTATGTTACCATAGATATACATGCTGACAGTCAAATAGATAATACAACAGCGTTTCAACCATATTCCACATCACTGATTAACAACACAAGCGCATGGATATGTTTGACTGAGCTCTGGTATGTGATGCAAGTGGCTGACTGGGGTTTAATATGTAACATGAGTGAGTCACTTAGGGTTACAGGGTCACTTAGGGCATTTTTGTTTCTAGTTAGGCATGTTACGGGACAAGGGGCTGAAATTCAGTACAGCAGCGTTAAACAGTCCAGTCGGTGTGGATTTCCTAGGCTTTTCAGGGGAAGAGAATATCAATAGTACAAAAGCCATTTTACAAATATTTTTTTCATACAGGATTATTTATTTTAAAAGATGCACAGTCTTTATTTCACACCATCATACAGTACCTTTATATAAAGATAGTTCTCATTTCAAACACCAGAGACAAAAAAAAAATTATAGCCAAGAAAGCGAAGTAACCACCTGAATATAACTAAACAAATTCGCATTCTCAATTCCAGCATCAAGCAAAGAAAACAACTAAGGACGTTGCGGAAACTACTGAAATTGCATGAAGAACTGTAAAACGCATTATTTAAACATGGAAGGATAGGGGTGAGCCATAATCTTCAAGGAAGAAGCGTGGTCGGGAAAAACAACCTTAATGAGCATAATGGGAAATAATTTAGTGAAATCAAATAAAAAAAATAAATAAATAAATATATATATAAAAAAAACAGCTGTGTTTCATAGTGAAAGTAAGTGCATTTATATACTCACAACACAAATACAATTCAAGGGATTGGGACTAAACAGCTGTGTGTCCATAAGAGAATCAGTGAGGCTAATCAAAAAAAAAAGACTTCAGAGTCGAGGGCATAAATATTGGACTTACATGATATCGGAAAAAGGTCATGTGGTCTGATGAGTCCAGATTTACCCCATCCCAGAATTATCAGGATAAGAAGAGAGGTGTATAAAGCAGCCTGCTCATCTTGCCTAGCGCCCACTGCAGTGTTATGATCTGTGGGTCAATTGTTTAAGTCTACTGTAGGTTCAGCAATGTTATGTGGCCAAAACATGACGTCAACTGACAACCCAATTGACCAGGTTTTCCCACTATGGATTTTTTCTTCCCCGATGGCACAGGCATATTCCATGATGCCAATGCCAGGATTAATCAGGCACAAGCTGTGAAAGGGTGGTTCAGGGAGCATGCGACATCATTTTTTACATATTGATTGGCCACCACAGAGTCCAGACCTTAACACCATTGAGAGTCTTTGGGATGTGCTGGAAATGGCTTTACACAGTGGTCTGTGATCTTGGGGAGAATTTAATGCGCCTCTGGACATAAAGTTGCATAAGGTTACCGAAATGATGCCATGGCCGTAATAAAGGCAGTCAAAACAAAATATTAGGTGTGTGGGTTTTTTTTTTTTTTTTTTTTTGCAGTGTATTTCACTCCCTTAAAGTATTTTTATGCTTATGTGATATTGCAGAATATTACAGTATGTAATTGCCTCCAAAATAGTTTTTTTTTTTTTTTTTTTTGGATGACCAAATCGTTCTTGAAATTTAGTCACAGCCATTCTGACTTCTTTTTTAATTATATATTTATTTCATTTTATTAGATTGTTGAATTCTACAATTAGCTGGCACGACGTTTTATCTGCTTTGAGCTTTCTGTTAAAAATACAGTGCATTCGTCTGAGGCCTGCAGAGACACAGCTGAGGTAGAGGCATAGAACATGCTGGTTCCCAAAGACACGATGTCTGAGTTAATATAGCATGGAATGTTTAATGTTGGGAAACTTTCCATTTAAATCTTCTTCTTTTTTTTTTTTCACCCCCCCCCCCCCCTCCCCAGTAAATGCTTTCTGTAAATGTAAAGCCTGTAAATGTGTGTGAGGGGGAGAGAAAAAGAGAGAGATAGGGGCAGCTGCACATGCATTACTCTTGAGTTTGAATCACAGAAGGTGAGAAGAAATAGCTTGCTTACTGAACACTGCCAGCTAAATAAAGCACAAGCATCGTCTATATGTTTATACTTGTGTTCAGGCATCTCTGTGATCCAGATTTGAAGATTACAAGTAGGCCACTCAATAAAAGACCACGTTAAAAAAAAAAAAATGTCTCCAACCTACTTTTAGATTCTGATCATTTCCGTTAAATTTACATTAACGGGTAATATAAAAAAAAATTCTGATAAACTGTACATTATATATCCATTCTTATATTGCTGGGATGTATGGATTAAGTACAGAAAATTTATACTCACCATCCACATTAAACACAATCCTGTCCACTCATGCAGCTATCCAGTCAGCCAAACATGTGGCAGCACCGCAGTGCACTAAAATATGCAGATGCAGAACATCAGCTTCAGTTACTGTTCACAACAAACATCACCATGGGGAAAATGTATTTTTTGACTTGACATGGTCAAGATGGGCTGGTTTTGGGTATTTCTGATCTCTGTATCCAGAGTCTCTAATCTGTGAGTGTAGAAACTGCAGGTTGCGAGTCTATAGTAACTTACGTTAGCACTCTTGGTGATGTGAAAAGCATCTACAGAACATCAAACATTTAATCAAATTACTTCCGTTTCATCTGATCCCTCATCCTTGACCTCACTCCTGCCTATCCTGCATACATGTGCCTCCAACCCAGCTTTGTCATAACAGACAGACCCAGAGGCCCCAAACCACTGTACCAGTAAACTCATCTACCCTCCAATATTGTCTCAGTTTTGGTAGCTGGGATCTGGAACTGCCATTCTGTTTGAAGGAAAGCTAATTTCATCTCAGTTTTTGCGCCGTATCAGTCTCTTGATTTCTGGCACTAAGTGAGACAATATTATCTCCGCATCAACTCACCCACATCAGTTGCTCTATCCTCAACTTATGCTTTCTCTTAAACTCCATGAGAAATTGTCAGGAGTGGTTGTAGAGGTCTGCTGTTACCTCGGAGATGGTGCTTTACACCTATCCCCCTGTCTCATCTCACTTATTTGTGAAGAAAGGGACATGCTTCTGAGTCTTTTCCCTACCCACAGCACACCTGTCACTGTCTTTAAAGACTTAAACCCCCCTCCAGTCCTCTTGCCCGCTCCCTCTTCTTCATTCTTTCTCCCTGCAGTAAAAATTCCTTGCACTGGTAGTGTGCCACCCTTCTCCAGCTACAACCATCAGTGCTCCACATTTCGTATCATCACGTTATATCTTTTACCATCACCCTCGTTCCCTATCCTACCTAAAACCATATGCAGTATGAAGGTTTCTTTTCCACTTTAGCTCCCCTTCCATGGTGGCTTCCTGCACCCTATCATTCCTTACAGAACTTCCTCTTATGATTCCAGTTTTCTTAAACCCTGGAGTATTTCTCAAATGAACCTCTAGTTACTCCTGCTCCATTGTCCCAACTGCTGGAAGGTATACAATGTTTTACCTTGTTTTACCAACCTTTGTCAGACCTCCACTCCTACCTATACTTTCTCCTACACTACAAACTCAGGAATCCCCTTCTTTTACTGGCACCTTATTCTAACCTACCAGCAGAAGAGATCCTGCCACTTATCTTTTCCTGCATTCCTACTACTTGTCCACTGGATCCAGTAACTTCCACAATCCTCAGACCATATTACAAGACATCTTTGCTTTCATCACTACTATCATCAGTGGCTCCATAACATCTCTTCATGCACTGACTGCATTCAAGAGAGCACAGGATATTTGCATCCAGGAGAAACTCGCTCGGTTTCCCTCAGATATCAGCAACCATCATCAATTATTATAAATTGTATTTCCTTCCCTCGCTGCAAAACCTTCAAGATCCTCAAAGATCTTCAAAGCAGGACCCGTTCTATCGAGACTGATCTTTTGGCAGAAGTAACATGCTACTACATTCTGTCATCAGCCCTCATCCTCCTCAACTTTTTAACAGCATTTGAAACAATGACAAGACTTTCATTTCCAACCATATGAGTCTTTAAAATCGTGGAACAGCATTCCACTGGTTTGCTTACTCCCTGGAAGGCTATATAGCTGTTTGAGATCATATCATCCCATGAGTTCTCTCGCATAACACTGCTATGCAGATGACACTCAACTCACTCAAACCTTCATGTTTCTGCTCAGAACTCAGCAGACATCTCATCAATGGCAACATGGCAGCCAGAAAAATTTAACTGCTGTTCATTATCCATGGCACACTGAGTCACTGCATGCAACCTTAGGGATAACTATGGATAAACAATTTTACATTTACCCACTGGCAAGTTTTCAGAACAGCGTACGTTTCTCATTAAAATGGCAAACTGATTTTTTTTCCCCTGTACTGTTCATTTGTACAGAAATCTAAAATATCAAAAATAGAAGCTAAAAAGGATTGGTGCTGTGTCCAGGGTGTACCCAGGCTTGTGCCCTAAGTCTCTTGGGATAGGCTCCAGACCCCCCGTCACCCTGAATACAGGATTAAGCGGTATAGAAGGTGAGTGAGTGAGTGAGAGAGAAGCTAAAAAGATAGTTCCTAACTGCTATAAGTAATAACATTGACTAACTTGGTTTCCAGACCACAGAACTTATACATATAAATAGAAAAAACAGGCCAAGGTGGCTTAGTGGTTAGCACTGTTGCCATGCACGTTCTTGGTCTGGTTTCATTTCTCGGCCAGTTTTGTTTCCCGTCTCTGTGTACATGGAGCTTGCATGTTCTCCCCATGCTTGGGGGGGATTTCCTCTGGGTACACTGGTTTCCTCCCACAGTCCAAAGGCATGCAGATTAGTCTAATTGGCATTCTCAAATTGCCTGTAGTGTGTGAATGAGCGTGTGAGTGAATGTCTGTGTGCGTGCCCTGCGATAGACTGGCACCCTTCCCAGGGTGTAGCTGCCTTGTGCCCTAAGTCTCCTGGGATAGGCTCCAGGCCTCACGTGGCCCTGTACAGAGGATAAAGTGGTATAGATGACGATGAGAGTGATCTTAGTAAAAACAAACTGATCATAATCTGTTAGACAGCCTGGTCTACTACAATCATTAATATAGAACATTAATGTAGAAAGAGGAACATTTTTCCTTCCTCCAGTACAGTTCCAGGTACAGTATACCAAGGTTCATTAAAGTTATTTATGTTGCTCAATGCAATATGAAAAGACTGTAACTGTTTTTCTTATAATTTATTGCCAGTGGTGAACCCTTGTATTCCGAGGCATTCTCTGAAAATATCATTGCCATAAAAATACTAGTTATGCATCAACATTGCATTGAATTACTGTATGAGTGATGTTAGAATTGAAGTGCTCAAAAGCATTTTTAGAGTTAAATTCCACCAACAGGTTTCCTAATCTGATTATACTGATACATTTCTTGAAGAAGGTGCAAACTATGTGCAAAATATGGTTCCTAAACTTTCTAAAAGCTCTAAATACAGCATTCAATGGTTTACTTATGAGAAGGTTTAAAAAAAAAAAATTCTTGCACAATATATATATATATATATATATATATATATATATATATATATATATATATATATTTTTTTTTTTTTTTTTTTTTTTTTTTTTTTTTGCCAGTTTCCTCAGACAGTCCAAAGACATGCAGAAACAGACCAATGGGTGGTTCTAAATCGCCTGTAGTATGTGAGTGTGTGTGCCATCTATTGTGTACCCCACCTCATGCCCCAAGCTCCCCAAGATAGGCAGTATAGAGAGTGAGTGAGTGAGTGAGTGAGTGAGTGAGTGAGTGAGTGAGTGAGTGAGTGAGTGAGTGAGTGAGTGAGTGAGTGAGTGAGTGAGGGTATGATTTACATTTTAATAAAATGTGTATTTTATATACAGCCTTAAACTGACTGTGTATTAGTGCGGACACTCTTTATGAAAGGGTTAACTTTTTAATGGACTCAAAAAAATTTTTTTCATGGAATTCAAACTAGCAAGAGTAGTTATTTATTTTCATTTATTTTGGATAAAATCAATTTAAAAAAAGTTACCACCTTCATCAAATAGCCAACTTCTAATTCTAACATTTCAGTATCAGTTGGCTTGTGTGAATTCTTAAGAACTTGCACTCGAGATTAATTGCCCTAAAGACATTTCCCAGTCTGATCAGTTTATGATGCAACTGGAGAAACAAGACTAGCAATCAATGTCAAAAAGTTGGCACAGAATGTGTTCAACTGTCAAAGTTATGTGTTGATGAAGCACGAGTTTGACACTGTACAGAGTTATTTGCACATCACATTACAAGAATGTCTCCAAGTTACCTCGGATGTACCCAAGCTTCTGATATGACAAGTGAAGCAATTCATGTCCACATGAAAACTGCTGATACCATTTCAACTGAATAACGTCTATAATCACTGGCCTCTTTAATAAGAACATCCATATATCCCCTCATTTATTCAATTATCCAACTCGAGGTGTAGAAAATAATGTCAAGAGCTTTAAAATGAATGAATGTGATCTCAGTGACCCTGACATGGTTACTTTTTTTTGTTGTTGTTGTTGTTTTGTCACACAGACATCTATACATAGTGAAATTATTTTCTTTACATCCCCCAAATTAAGAAGATGGGGTCAGTGCATAGGCTCACCCATGATACAGCAACCATGGAGCAGACAGGGTTAGGGGCCCAGCTCAGTAGAGCTAGAGTTTGAACCACTGATCTTCTGATCAGTAACTCAGGGCCTTAACCTGCTGAGCTACCACTGCACCACTGTTGGTTTGCGTCTTTTTACAAAGAATGGTCCGAAAAAATGCTGATCGCATCCCCTAGACGTTAGACCGAATAGTATTAAAAGCAAAAACATCTAAGCATCCAACATTTAAGCATCCATTTGTGAGAATTAAGAATAAGTATATTAGTGAGAGAATGCAGGTATGTCGGTTTGGAGCCCAGATTAAGATGTTTTGGACAGAGTGCAGGGGAGGGTTGAGGGGTGTATCTGGAGAAGAATGTTAGAGACGAAGCTGCCTGGCAGGAGGAAAATATGAAGTCCCAAGAGGAGGTTTATGGATGTGATGAGGGCGGACATGCAGGAGGTCGGAGTGACAAGGGATTACGTGGAAGGCACAGTTGGCACAGTTGGATGGAGACAAATGGTCCGCTATGGCGAGCCCTAACAAAAGCATCCAAAATAAGAAGTCTTCGTCCTTTTGTGGTGAACTACAGTAGTCTGGCTCTTTTACTCTGACCTCTCTCAACAACAAGGCATTTTGCTTGCAGAACTGCTGCTCTCTGGATTTTATTTTATTTGCGCCATTCTGCGTTTCACACACAACTTCACAAGAGTTTCTGAAATATTCAGACCAGCCCGTTTAGCCCCAACAACCACATCATGACCAGATTCAGATTATTAAACCTCAATGACTGATTAAAATGTATGTGAAAAAGCTGATTGGATACGTCATGTAGAACCAAATTGAACATTACTTTTAAAACGCATAAATATTTCTCACAAAAAAAAAAAAATGTGCTAAAATGTAGAACTCATTCTGCTCATATTATTAATATTAGTATGTTTTTGGTCATAGAAGCACCCAGAAGCAGCCACAAAAAACACATTGTCACGTGTGTCTAGGGTATTTCTTT
>JAAGKR010007789.1:0-34653 GCA_011419295.1 Clarias macrocephalus | reverse complement strand
TTAATTGCTGCTAATTTCAATTTAAGGTAAATGCTGAACTGTTGTATTTGAAGTTAGTTTGTACGTATTGTTTAAATGCTGCATTGGTTTTTAACAAAATAAATTAATGTTATAAGGAATAGATTCCATTTAATTGCTCATTATAATTTTCAAAAGGTTTAAAATTTAAACAAAATCTGTTAAAAAGTGTAATATTGATTCAGGATATTTATATGATCGTGATATTTACAGAATTGCAACCTGGGTATTGTGATGCTGCATCAGGAGGTGACTGGTGATTCCCATCTCTACTGACTAGGGCTGGCTTACTTTCTTACTGTACTTCCTTTGTAAATTTAAATAGAAATATGCAGTACACTTTTATATAACGTGTTAGACCCCAGACTCGGGGGAATGCAAGTGCAGTTAAGATACAATTCAAGGACAACGTCAAACAAAACCGGCAGGAATAATCCAAATCGCAAGTCGGGTAAACAGGCAAGGGCCGGCGATGTGCAATGAGCATAAAATAGGCACGCAAGTAACTAAAGGTTTGGTAACTACACTGGAACAACTCACAGAGAGTATATACTTCGCAAAGACTGGAAGTTCATGAGTCTAGTAATTAGTCTCAGGTGTGTTAGTATTCAGATGAGCCGGAGCGTTGTAATTCTTGTTAGTTGTAGTTCTGTCAGACAGTGCAAGCTCGTTGAAGTTTCTTGTGTGCTTGTTCCTATACTTTCTCACTTTTCTTCAACCATTTGTCTACTGTCAGGGAGTTTGTGATGTTTGCATTCCATGGGGTTTGACATCCTGAGTTTTGTGCATACTCTACACCTGGGATGAATTGTGACTAGTCCTATTTGTTTCTTGCACAGTAAGTTCTTAACATTCTGCCTGTTTCCAGATTTGCACGCTCTACTTGTCCGTTTGCTTGAGGATGGTATCTTGACGTCAAGCGTAGTGTTATGCCCATCTTCTCCATGAAGCCCCTTCATACTCACTTCATAACACGTGCTGGAACAAGATTTCTGCAGTTCCGAAGGCGGTGGGGAGATTGGATAGGGGAATTAATCTCAAGGATTTAGAAAATCTGTCGGTTATTACCATCATAGTGGATTTCCCCCGAGATTTGGCTAGGTCGGTGATAAAGTCAATGGCAATGTGGGACACATGGGTCTCCATGGTGTTGGCAGTGGCATGAATTTTCCAGCGAGGAAAGATCTCGGGACTTTGGCTTGGGCACAAGCTGAGCAGGATGAAATATGCTTGTTGATCTCTGATCTTATGTTTGGCCCCAATATTTTCCCTGTAACAGGTTGTGGGTTCTCAGAGCGTCAGGGTGACCAGTTCCTGGGGATGTGTGAGCTCATCTTATCAACTTGCTCCTCATTGGAATAGGGACAAATTTCCTGTTTTGAGGACTCTGCGTCTGTGTTTGGGCTTTTGGGAAATCATTTATTTCTTTATCAATTTTCCACATGACTGTACACACAAATCTGGACTGCTTGTTTGGAGAGGGTGTGTTGTGGAATCGCGATAGGGCATCTGCCTTGCCTTTTTTGGGTCCTAGTCAGTGGGACAACACAAAGTTAAATCTTATGAAAAACAGAGCTCTTTTACAGCGAGTAATTCTCGATTTTCTGCCCCAATATTTTGCTCGACTGGTGTTCTTTTTTTTTTTTACATGAACGCTATGGGGTGTAGCTGCCAAATCACTGTGAAAGTATTGCTCCTACACCGATTTCTGTGTGGCATTCACTTCTACAGAGAATGGTTTTGAGGGATTGGGGTGCTTTAATATAGGTGCTGTTGTGAAGGCTTCATTGAGTTGTGCTGCTGGGTTCCACATCCTTTTAAAAAGTTTGTGATGAAAAGTGGTGCTGCGATGCGGCTGAAATTTCTAACCTTCTGTAGAAATGTGCAAATCCTACGAAGTGTTGTAGTTCTTTTATAGATGTTGGGCCTGGGCCAGTTCCTTACAGCTGATTCCTTCTCTCCATCCATTTGTACGGCCTTCTGGCAGATAACATATCCCAATTTCCTTAACATGGAATTCACACTTGACACATAGGTGATTATTTCTGACACAGGTTAATACCTTTTTCACATGTGATATGAGGCTTTTTAAGTCTGGTGAGTACATCAAGATGTCCTCATTGAAAAAAAAGGCTTTTTTCTGTTCATTCAAAATAAACCAAATTAATAAATGCAAGAAATATAACATGTTCCTAAAAATGGTCACCTCTGATCAAATCAATAGTTATCTGTGATTGCAATATTATACTATACTATGTAGATATAGCCATTTCCGTGCCAAATAAGTTGGTTGTGTAATGCCATGGTGAATTTAGAAAGACTTTTCTGTTTGATATCACGCGACCCAGTGCCACACTCAGGTAGGACTGTGAGTGTGAGTCCCTCCTGGTTTTGTCTGTGTTAGTAACACATGTACAACATGTTTCAGTGACCATTTCAAAAATCCTGTTTCAGTGACCATGAGGAAATATATTAGTAAATGCTTTAGAACAGGTGTCAAGCAGTGAATCTTCCACGATCTATTTCACATTAAAGCTGTATTCACTTTCACCAAATGACCGAAAGCAACTCATCGATACTGCTGTATGGTTAACTCAAAGTATCTCTTTTCAATTCAAAAAAAAAAACTGTGTAAATATAATACAGTTAAAAAAAAACAATGACTTTCTTATTCAGAAAACTGGAAACAGGAAGTTACAGAGGAACATACAATGTACAAATGTGTGCAAGTGGTTAAAAACACAGAACAAAAAAATTTAACAGCCACATGCTGACATGTTCACTTCTCAAAAAAAACCTACCTGGATAAGATTAATTTCAGTAAGCAGTAGTAATGCAAAGTAGCAGCAACACATCGCATTACGCCTGTCCTGCTTCTACTCCTCCATATCTGAATTCTATTTGTGTTGTAATGATTCATTCTCAGTCATAACTCATGGAAAAAGTCTACTGAAGCCACAGGTTTTGGTGAATAGAAAAAATTTCTACAAAACCATCAGCATTGTTTATGCACAGGAGGCCATTTAACTATTTTAACCAATTTACTTCTTTAGATTTTGTATGAACCAATGAGACTTTTAACATTTCAGTCGAGTTTGATATTAATTGGAAGAGTTCCTACATTAGAGCTTTATAGTTTTAACCAAAGTGGTCTTTTTTTATCAGTAATTAAGGTATAACCTGATGACCTTGATGACCTACCCTTCTAGGCCGATATGTGTTACGCTCTCACCCACTGTGGTTAAGTGCCTGTAAATAATTCTTCGCTCTTAAGTCAAATGTCTGAAAGCCAGTTCACACATTACATGCCTTACTGTCTGCGTCTCACACAGCGGCTGTAACAAGCTTTGTTTACAACACAAAGAACCATGACCCGAAGGCGCGATCATGCCTACATCTCTCTTTCTTCATAAAATTAAAAATCCTTCCTTTATTAAGACTTTATAAATAGTGTTCATTCTTTGTGACAGACAGACAGCTGTGAGGACTGCACAACATATATTTTAAGCATACCGGGTGGCTGTACCATTAGCAGGGATATGATCTCATGATCTCTAGGTGATAGGGTAAACGATGTCTGTCGCACCATGAGTGCGTAAATGATTGGAATATAATCGGATATATCAAGGCGGATATGTTAACAGTACACCGCATATCGTTGTATAAAACTACAACATGTGGATATTATACACTGGACCTGCCAAACAAAAATAAAACCATGTTCATTAACACGAAACTAATGGGAAATTATCTATTTGTTTTTAACCCGACCTTAGGGCAAATTTCTCTTTCTTTTCTCTACAAACAAAAGAAACATGCTTCCATATACTGAGCCACTGTTCAATAGAGTTTAAAGACAGAGAGCATGGGTGGACAGGGCAGCAAACCCTTAAAATTCATTAATAAACTTTAAACATACAGTATTGTATAATTTGTACATTCATTAAGCATTATTTAAAGCACATTAATTTGACCTTTCTAAAAAGTACCAACACCCCCCACAAGTGAAAAAAAAGGAAGTAAATATTATTAGATGGCTGTTGTTAACTGTGTGTAAATAACCGTTTCTTCATTTGGGGATGACATCACTGGTGTTAAATGTGGTTAGCTCGATCATTCAGGCACACAAGATAAAAGGCAGTGTAGCTTGCTAAAAACCTTTCAATCCAAACAGGAAAAATAATACCAACATTTTCAGCACTAAATCATGAATTGCCACACAAAAGAATCGCAATTCAGAACTGAATCAAATTTTCCCCATCTCTAATATATATAACAGGGGTGAAGCCATAGTAGTGGTAAAACGGTATGCATGATTTTATTCTTGTCACTGAGAACTTTTAGCAAATGTCACTTCAGAGATATGGAATTTGTACAGGTCTGAAAAGTCAGAAGAACATGTTTCTTATATATTATTCAGCATATCATACTGAGCGATAATTTACTTGTCAAAACAATGTAATTTCCAACTTCAATGTAATTACATGCCAGTCATGATATTAGCTATTAGCAGCAGAAGCTTTCCTAGGCACAACAATCGCCAGTGACAAAAGTGAAACAAAAAAGTGGTACAGTACATAAATCTTAAAAGCAGGTAGAAAGGTAAATTATGCAAATTTTTAGACATTAACAACTAATAATTAATTAATCATTAAATGTTAAATGTCACAATACAGTTGTACTGCCACTGTATGGTGTTACTTATTTGGACCATTAAATATTTCAGGCATTCTTTAGCAAAAACTCTCTCACGCTTGCTAGCTTGCTTTATGCTCCAAGGTTGACAGATCACAATGTAAACAATGGCTATGCAGTGCTAAAAACCTGCTCTGTCCAATGAACAAAATAAAAGCCAACCAAATAATATCAGGACTAATGCTTATACTGTAGCTTCTTTCGCTATAATTAGCTTAATACTTAATATTTACTTCAGCACAACCTTCTCTTCTAGAACCTCAATGCTTGCTTACTTCTTACTTGCTAAGTCCGAACTGCACTTGCATCCTTTGGTGTATAAACCGTTGAATTTGTAAGCTACGGAGCATTACTACCCAAAACAAACATTATCAGTGCATACATTATGAACCTGTTAAAATCTTAAAGGCAATAAATTGATTAAGGTTTAATCATAAACATCCGTAGCAAGTTGTGAAAAGGGCAATGAGAAAATGTTTTAGCACGTGTGCTACACAATTGGTTTTGGAATTGTTTTCAACTAGCATGTCACTTGCTAAATTTGTTGTCATATGTGTCATACACACACACACAACAAGCAGGTGCTTTGTCACTCACTAGTTTGACATTAATTCTTATTTTACTGAATGAATCCAAAATTTGTTTTAGAGCTTTTTGTACAAGGGTCTTACCTTGTTGACACGGATCATATCTGTATATATAATAAACAAATAAAAAAATCGTATAGATATTCTTATAGAAATGTTAAATTTTTTTACATTTCTTAGTTTACACCTAACATGCAATATTTATTTCTCTCTACAATAAACCAGGCAAGCCCTTTAACACACTGGGACATAATATCGACATACAGTACAGAATGTTATCATCGCTCTCATAGGGATTTTATGGTTACCTTATTAGACAAATAATGTTCTGTATATATGTGTGTATAATCACTGCTTAAAACAGCAATAGATACGGATGCTGAGTACGTATTCGAAGTATAAATAAAGCCGTGGCAAAATGCTTGTGAAAGTCAGTTTCAGTGAAATGTGTGCAGCGTCATGGACTTTGCTAAAGGTGGAGTTTCCTGATGCATGCACTGTATCTCACAGTCGCTCACATATGAAAACTTTCTCATGCTGTGAACTTCCCTACATATTTTAATTTAGATGTAAGAAAATGATTTTCATTCTCATTATTCTCAACTACGTTTCAAGCAAAACAGTGTTCATGTACCAATGACATTGTGGGGACGAGTATGCTGATTTCATTGAGATTCAGGAAAGGATGCTAAGGCCCTAATCAGGGACAGAACAGAGAGAGGAACTGAACCCGATGCCAGTGAGAACAGTGTGAGCTGTCCAACGCTTAACCACCTTTTAGGACAAAGACCCAAAGAACTGCTATAGAGCAAACCACAAAATAATGAGTCATTCAAAAGTCAAAAGTTGCCCACAGGAAAAGCGGCAAGCGCTCATCTCAAAGCTCACTCGTGTTAAAAGCCATGTGCAAGCATGCTTGCAACTGTTCAACACATGCTCGTTGGGTTTTAAGACTTTGGAGGTGTGGATGGTGGCTGATATCTCCGCTCCTCTGATTGGTCAGTCTCCACCAGAGACATCGATACCTAAACACTACAAGACTGATCTTTGAACAAACCTGTGGGTAGAGCTGCATTTTATTTCTACATAAAAAGCACTATAAAGGTTTCAGTTTAAGGGCTTAGGTCCCTGTCACACTGAGCCACATTCCTACTACATCTGCAAAAACTTTGGGTGAACTCAGTATAACTTGGAGTTGCAACGATTTATTGGACATATCATATCAATATCATTGACTAGTTCACGATGTACAGTAACTAACACATCTCAGCTGCTTCATCAACATACTACAAGCATGGGTGGATGGAATTCTGAGCTGTCACTGGGATGTCATTGTGTTGTCACCTTGTCAACAGAGTTCTCACAATGACCTTTTCAGTACTGTGCTATGACCATTGTAGGTCCATGCCACTTTATGGAAAGCCACATTAACTTCATATAACATTTTCCTGTTGCTTACCACATTCATGGCATGCATGCAGCAGGTTATCACATTCTGTATCATGTAAATACTGGACATAATTCCTCAAACCATAACTTTGTGATTAGAAGCACGACCTTTATATAATAAGGGTTTGCCTGGTGTCTGGACATAGTAATAACTCGGTTTGAGCTGACTGGACCTGGTTAGCTCATGATCGTGTGCATGATAAGACAATATGATAGACGCAGGAGAACCTGAAAGTAGTATGAACTTGATAAATACCCATTTTTTCCATTTTGACGCCATTCCTACTGCATTCTTCGATGCTTTGAGGACTCAGTGGGAACTAGGTCTGCACAAATCTCACTAAAATCTAAATCCTTAATGTGAACTTTTATACATGTATCTTTTAATACTGTGCTCGCCTTATCATCCGGAGATCGCAAGTTCGATTCCCGGGTGATGTGTAACCTCTCGTGGCCGGAGGTCTAGAGAGAGCTGATTGGCCAAGCTCTCTCAGAGGGAAGGGATGAGTGGTACTTTGTGCTCTCACATTAATCACAGCTCTACATCCGTCTGTGAGTTCACGCAAGTTGAAGGAGTGTATAGCACTGTTCTCTCCAAGTGTGTTTTGCAGCCCCCAACAGTAGGTGAGCGAGCGGTTCGAAAAGATGCAGTCAGCTGGTGTCATGTGGTTCGGCGGAAACACGTGATAGTCTTCGGCCCTCCCGACTGAGTGGTAGTAGTAGCCTTAATGTGGGAGCCCCCTAGTGACGGGGAGGAATTAGATACGACTAAATTAGAGAGAAAACTGGGGAAAATAAATAAATTAAAATAACTAATAAATAGCACCTATATCTTTTGGACACTCAGCCAACTACAGTATTTTATCATCACATGCTTTAGTTTATATTATTATTTTTGCAATATTATTATAAGATAAGCTGGTGTTTGTTAGGTAGTTAGAAATGAAGTAAATTTTTTACAGTATAGAATTTATTGCTGTCTAATGTTTTCCTGCTCAATCTTAACATATTTCTAGCTTCGATCTGTTCTCAGAGTCTCTGTATAACAGCTAGAATCAACACATCAGGTTTAATTAACTAATACAATACGTTACATCCCAATTTTACCCCCAGAATTGTACATGCGTATTTCTGTTCACACACTATTATATATTTTTGTGTTTGGTGTGCATGCGTGTGTGTATGTGTGAGACATTTACCGTATGCTAATAAAAACAATATAGATAGAAACTAACGCATGGGATGATAAAGTATATACCAGGGCTAAACACAACAAAAAAGAAAATGTTGTGGTTTGACACATTCACATTGACACACAGAACACATCAAAAAGAGCCAATCAGTAACAGGTCATCAGAATAAATCCTGTTTAACTTCTGATTGGCTGGTGTCGTCCCTCCTCTAGCCTCTGATTGGCTGGAATTGTACGAGTGAGCATTGTGGTATTGCGAGTGCATGGGAGAGAGTGAAAATACAGATTGTGCATGTGCAATTTGAGAGCTGGAGCGAGCAAAAAAGTAAATAAGAGAACATGTAAATCCAGTGTGATTTGAATGTACAGAAATATACACAAGTGGACCGACGTCATTCAGAAATGAGATCGTGTGAATGTATGAACCTTGATCATAATTTTTATAGATTAATCGTGCAGGAACTTAGCAATTACAGCAGGCTGCTGTTAAAATTGTTTTATTGCCTTTTTTCTGCAAACAAATTTTGTCATTCCCACAATATTAGACTCTGTATGAGACTCTATTGAACTAATTATGTCTCTTCTATAACACATTAGAATTTTTCAAACCTATTTTTTCAACCACAGAATTCTAGGATTCAGAAAGAAGGATTCGAAAAATTCATTATGGTACCAGTATCAGAACAAAAAGTATCATGGTAACATCAGCCCAGACAGCTCCATGTCAGCCCCAAACTCCAGCTCCTGTCTTTGTCCCCAGACCAAAAAATAGATAGAATCTCCCCATTGACTGTATAAACTCATATCAACCATATCAATCATATGTTGTCCTAAGAGCAGTGCAAGCTCTGTTTTTTACAATCTTTGCAGTAACTGACATGTGCATGTGTGTTGGTCCTTCTCTCACTGTTCAGGGCCAGTTGCAAAGAGTATCAAGGTGCGGTGAAAGCATCAATCAATAATTTGTTCTTTGAATTAAGTTATTAAGTTATAATTTGAGTTAGATAGAGTTAGATCACAACCCACAGCATCCTTACTACCTCATACAGTAAACTTATGGGACGATGTAACTAGTTGAATCTAATTTGAAGCTTCTTCTCTTCTCATCTACATTTAGTATAAAAATTCTGTTCTCTGCATTTCACTTAACTAGCATCTTGTTGGTTTGGATTGTATATTAAGAACCAATACGGGCTATGCTGTGTATTTATGCTACAGTAACACTGGTTACTAAGTTGGATATCATGAACAGGAATTACTTGGCCCAGAACAGAGAGTTTTACTAGATTAAGTCTTAATATAGTTCTATTAGTTGGTTTTGACTCCCTACACTGCTTGAATGTTATGTAAGCTTAACAAAACTAGAGTATCACTGAATGTTATACATGGATTTATTCCCAGAGTAAGCCAAACTCTGAATAGACTGCTGTAATACAAAATGCCCCCTGTAACATCATGTGACACAGTATGACGAAACCCATTTAAGAGCTGAAACTGCTTCATCAGATTTCAAAGGAGAGCATGATTTTATTACAGATATCAGTTATATCTGTGATAATCTGTGATATCTGTGATAATTTTCTCATTCTGTAATTCACTGTTCTAATTCGCTGCTCATAATTTTAGTGTTCATCTGTAGTTTGGTGTACATACGCCTGTCGCCATAATTTTAATTTTAACACATCTCCTGTTACACTGAACTTCCAGTACACATTATTAAGTTGATCAATCCTGCTATCCGTTATCACCCAGATGAGGATGGGTTCCCTGCTGAGTCTGGTTCCTCTCAAGGTTTCTTCCATTACCATCCCAGGGAGTTTTTCCTTGCCACCGTCGCCCTCGGCTTGCTCATCAGGGACAATCTTATCATTTTGATTCATACACATTGCATACAGACTTACTTCTTTTTATTGTGTAAAGCTGCTTTGCGACAATGTCAATTGTTAAAAGCGCTATATAAATAAAATTTACTTGAAATTGACTTGATATGTAACGGTAGTGCATTTATACCCCTATCTTACCTACACGGTTTGACTTGCGGTGAGATTTGGTGTTAGGCACCGTGAGCCGCCGCGACTGCCCACCGACATTCCGCAAGATCCGCAAGCATCCGCAGGGACCTTTTTTTAAACAATTTTTTTAATATTTCGCACGGAAAGATGGAAACGTAATCACACCGCCAAAACTTGCTGTGAATCGTGATGAAACCCGCATAGGTGAGAGAGGGGTTTTAGGGAGAACTTATGATATCAGACTCATTTCCAAACATAATTAAAGGTACTGCTCTTGAGATCTGTTTATGTACAGTACTTACTAGTTTTATTGAAATAACAAAGGGTTTTTGTTTATACTAGTGCAGCACAATTAATCATAAAAGTCAAACAACCAAATATAGACCTGTGCAATTATTTAATCGCAAAATTTTGTTTGCAGTTTGTAGTTTGCAATTTGTTCTTACCTTAATTATTAGTACAGGTAAGTATTGATTTTTTTAATACTGTTAGGTGACAAATAAATATTGGCAAATATCAGCTTAATGGAATCATTTCTGCCATTTGTTTAAGATAAATATATCTGAATACAAAATGTTTTTGTGATTTTTTTTTATCAAATCATGCAGCCCTGGTGTATATAAAGAAGTAAATAATTTAGTGTTAAAATTTTGAACTTTGGATGTTTATTAAAGCACAGCATTTGTGTGCATGTGTTTGTTTCATTTACTTAAGTAATATTTTGTTATTGGGGACAGTTAGCACTGTCACCTCCAGGGGTTCAGTCCCCGGCCAGCTTTGATTCCCATCTCTGTGTGCACGGAGTTTGCATGTTCTCCCCGTGCTTGGTGGGTTTCCTCCAGGTACTCCGGTTTCCTCCCACAGTCCAAAGATATGTAGGTTAGGTTAATTGTCATTCCTAAATTGGGCAGAGTGTGAGAGTGTGTGTATGTGTGTGTGCCCTGCGATGGATTGGCACCCTGTCCAGGGTGTACCCCGCCTTGTGCCCTAAGTCTCCTGGGATAGGCTCCAGGCCCCCCGTAACTCTGAATACAGGATTAAGCAGTATAGATGATGAGTGAGTGAGTGTTTTGTTATTCAGAAATACAAAAAAATCTAAATTCTCTTATTGCTGTGACAAGCTATGTTGGTTTGGCATGTATTGTAGCCAAACCAATGAGGCTAGCCATTTTCACACCACTGGTATAATCTTTTTAACAGCTCCTCACAGAGTTCTCATTTGCTTTTCTGAACAGCCAAAAAGAAAACGGTCCATTACTGCTGACCTCAAAAGATCAGCTGCATGGGCGCTGTGAAGGTTCTGGTGCCAATGCTTCGAGATATGGCTCAAAAACTACAGGTTGGACACAGATCAGAGACTGACAGTTGCTGTGTTCGAGCTTTTACATGAATTTAGATCAAATCCAGCCTGAATGGCAGAAAATAACTCTGACATGACCAGATCACTGCCATGACAAAAGAATCACAGAGAATCTTTCAACCGCAAGGCTATAGTGAAAGATGCGTCAGGTAACCTTTCTGCACTGTTTGGTCAGAGCACTGTCACTTACTAACACGTTCAAGCAAAGTTTGTCTCTCATGTGCCATCATGTGCCTGTATTAGAAATGCTGAACCTGTCACTCAGAAGAAGAGAAATCGATGTTTGTACAAAGTAATACAAATAAAATTAAACATTGTGATATAACATATACCCATCAGCCATAACATTATGTCCACCTGCCTAATATTGAGTAGGTCCCCCATTTTGCTACAATAGTGTTGTTCTGTTCTGTAATGTGTTCTGACACATTAACTGCATTAACCTTTTCATCACTTTGATCTACACTAGCACTTCTATTGGATGGGGATACACAGGCCATCCTTCGCTCCCCATGTGCATCAGAAAGCTTTGGCCGATCATGAACCTGTCGCCAGTTCAATTACAATCTGGCCCTTGTCAAAGACATTCAAATCCTTATACTTGCCCATTTTTCTGCCTCCAACACATCAACTTCAGGAAAAGGTTCACTTGCTGCCTAATATATCGCACCCATTTCTAGCCGCCATTGTAACGAGATATTGAAAACGTAGCTACAGTGAGAAGGGCCAGATTGTGATGGCTAGACAGCTAGGTCAGAGCTACTGCAAAACTGCAGCTCTTGTGCAATGGTCAGGACATACTGTACCTAAAGTGATCCAAGGAAAGAAAACTGGGTAACCAGTGACAGGGTCATGGGTGGCCAAGGCTCACATGGATAGTAAAGGCTGGCCCGTGTGATCCAATCCAATAGACGAGCTATTGTAGATTAAATAGATGAAAAGGTTAATGCTGGTTCCAATAGGAAGATGTATATCACTAATGTAAAGGTGGGGGCTACTCAATATTAGTCATAATGGTCATAATGTTATGGCTCATCAGTGTATAGTGCTGGGGGAATAATACCTTTATAATACCTTATGAATTCACACAAAAAATGCTCTATTAAAACAAATTCTCCACAAATACTACACACACACCACCGTCAGCCATTACCAGCTGCTAGATGCTATCATCTCACATCCCACTGGGAACTCACACACTGTCCAAATATGTATCAATTCAAATTGGATAAATATTTATGTTAAATGTTAAAACATTTTTTTTTATGTCTGGTATATTTTATTGTGCAGGGTCTGTCAGTCATTTTTTCTTAAAAAATAAAGGAGAAAGAAAAAAAAAGAAAGAAAAGAAAAAATTGTCGAAGCACCAAAACGCCGAATTAGCTAGCAGCTCAAGACTAGCATCCGTAGCAACCTTTCACACTGACACCTTCAGTGCGCGGAAGACGGCAGGGGAATAAACGACATTTCAACAACAACAAACGAACAAATATGTAAAAGACAAAAGGCACAAAACAAACCAAAAGAAAACAGGATATCGATGTAACAAGGCGTTTTGGAGAAGCAAAGCTGTAACGCCAGTCCTCCCCTCACCCCACCCATAATGGGAAAGGATGCTATCAGTATCACAAACCGAGCCGCCCAGTGGATGCTCTAATTCCGAAACCAATGCTACATTCACACGCCTATTAAAATAACACGAGAAATAACCCGACTGAATGATCGAAATTATCGGAAAGAATCATTCGCAGTCTAAAACGGGCATAAACAGAGGAGTGACGTTACTGAGAGCGGCGTTAACGTTACACCAGCACTAGCAGGTTGCTGCCATCATCGCTGTCTCGTTCCTGTTCATACACACATACACACACATCCCTGCTTCGGCTTATCGCGAAAAAGCAGCTGGTATAAAAAAAAAATCGTGGTACCTGCAAATCGCATGTCCGCACGACAAACGAGCAGACGATGAGAGCAGCGCAGAGTCAATACACGGCAACGGCGCTTCGTTCTGTATCCGACTACTGATGCTCTCGGCTCGGTCGCTGTCCGCTAATCCGCCCCACACAAAGAGCAGAAAATGGCTGCAAGTGCATTTCCTTAAAGTGACAACGGCCTTTTTAGCCGCGTCTCTCACACTGTGTGTGTATGTGCGTGTGACTCACCGCATTTGTGCTCATACGAGGTGTGAGCGTTGGTGCTGCTTCAAAAGCTAATTGAAATTGAAGCTAAAACTGTGTTTACATGTATCCACGCAACTTATATCCATGTTATTTATTCAGATTATTATTTTGCCTTCCTGACCTCACTTTTCGCAATATATGCAGCACTGCCAGTTAGTATCACTGACATTTTATAACTGAATGCAATTTCAAAATAATTATTTCATGTCAGTAACAGGAGTTCAGTGGCAGGTTGTTTCAGCAAGTGAATCTTGAAATAAAATATATATAATATCCAAATATAATAAGTCAGGATAGTAGTCAATATAATAGTCAATTGTGTTTTTAATATTTACAGTTGGAATGCTGCTGAACATTCGCCTTGAGCTTGCTGTTGTCACAGTAACCACCCCAGGAGGTATGTGTGGCTTGAGATGAAGCATAATGTCCACCAATCAGAGCATGACCAGGCCACACCCATGCACACATACTTCAGCAGTATCTATCCATTGCCCGGGCATCCACACACACACACACACACACACACACACACTGGGCAACTTGGGAATGCCAGTTAGTCCAATCTGCTTGTTTTTGGACTATGGGAGGAAACCAGAGTACCCGGAGGAAACCCATCAAGCAAGGGGAGAACACGCAAACTCCACACAAACAGACCCGAGACAGGAGTCGAATCCTCTGTCCTGGAGTTGCAAGGCCGCAATGCAAACTTCTATGCCACTGCACACCACATAAAATTAACACTGATGATCAATGACTGTATATACCAGTAAATTGGTGACAGCCCACCACTCACGAGGCCCAGCCCATAACCCACAGCTGTGCTGTGATAAAGTATGTACCTGCGTTTCTTTATTTTTTGGCATATTTGTCAAACTTAAATGATTAAGATCATCAAACAAATTATATTGCACAAATATAAACAAATTGCAGTTTTAAAAATGATAATTCCATATATTAAAGGAAATAAGTGACCAAAATCTGCCTGGCCCTATTTGAAAAAGTAATCTCCCTGGTTGTGCTACCTCTAATTGGCCAAATTCAGCCACATTGGAAGGTTTTCGAGTGTCAACATCTGCTTAAGGTCATCTCAATCCGGACTTTGACTAAAAACCTTAATGTTTTTTTAACCATTCAGAGGTGGACTTGCTAGTGTTTTTTTTTTTTGTTTTTTTTTTTTTGGATCATTGTCCTGCTGCATAGCTCAAGTTCACTTGAGGTCACAACCCGATGGCCAGACATCCTCCTTCAGGATTTTCTGGTACAGGGCAGAATTTATGGTTACGTCAATTACGGCAAGTCATCCAGATCCAGCCCCAGACCATCACACTACCACCACCATGTTTGACTGCTGGTATGATGTTCTTATGTTGGTATAATGTTCTTAATGAAATGCTGTGTGTTATATGCCAGATGTAACAGGATGCACACCTTCCAAAAAGTTCAACTTTTGTCTCATCAGTCCACAGAATATTTCCCCAAAAGACTTGGGGATGATCAAGATGTTTTTGGCAAATGTGAGGTGAGCCTTTGTGTTTTTTTTGGTCAGCGTTGGTTGCCCTCTTGGAACTCTCCCACGGACATCATTTTTAACCAGACTCTTTCTTATTATTAAATCATGAACACTGACCTTAACTGTGGTAAGTGAACCGTGCAGTTCTTTCGATGCTGTTTGGATTATTTTATGAGTTCAGGGAGTCGTTGTGATCCTCTTGGAGTAATTTTGGTAGTCCGGTCGATCCTGGGAAGGTTCCCACTGGTACAAATTTTCTCCATTTGTGGACCATGAGTCTCACTGCAGTTTGCTGGAGTCTTAGTCTTAGAAAATGCCTTGGTAACCCTTTCCAAATTGATACTGTACAATTAGTTAGTTACTTTGTTTCTCACCTATACTTGAATATCTTTAGCTCATGTTGCTTTTTAGATCTTTTAGCATGCTTCAGTTTGTCAGACGGGTTCTATTTAAGTCATTTTTTGATTCAACATGTCTGGCAGTAATCATGCCTCGGTGTGGCAAATGAAATTTAACTCAGCTTTCCAAAAATCACAGTTCATTCATGATATTAATATTTGGATAATATTAAAAATTGTTTCATGATATGAATCATGATATGAAGTGTGACAAATATGCAATTGAATAAATAAATCAGGAAGGGGACTAATACTTTTCACACCACTGTATATTTAGATAATAATATAATTATATTATTATATTATTATATATGTCGGTAATATAGACCAGAGAAAGGTGATATTATGGCTTCCATGTTTAAGTTTTGTGGCTTTTAGTTGCAACACCTGTCAAATGCTACTGAACAAAAGGAAGACTGACACCGACTGCTTTACCGTAATCGTTCGCAAGCTAAACATGTCTAGACGCTATTAGACAGATATAGGCATATGTGTTTGAATAGGGTCAAATGTGTTTTGTGATCACACCACTTCCGGGGGTGGTTTGAGAATCATGTGGTCACATTACATTTGCACTGTGAACACTGTTCACAGGTGCATCCGTGACAACCCCAAAAAACTAGAGTTACCACTTTCACGGTTTTCAAATGGATTAAAGGTATCATTTGAATCATTCAATTTAACACGTTGATTTATTTTGGCCTTTTTGCATAGATCATATAAGTTAAATGTTTACGTGCATGATTCTCATCAACCTACTTTACGTGAGTTCTGCTTGTTGAATGGAGGTGACACAGATTGGGTCAACTCATACTCACATCTGTATTTTGTAGATCAATATTTGTTTAATAATAGTCTACAAAACTATATTAGGTGCCATAAAGGCTTAAACATATACCTACATAGGATGTTTTTTGATCAATGTTAGGAAGAAGTTGAAGTGAAGTTGAACTAGTGTATAGGGTTTAAGAAGGGGCAAATTTAAAGTTTGGCAATATAGAGGGTATTCTGTCATCTCATGGCAGCTGTTGGAGAAAACATTATTAAAAGGTTGGCTTGTGTTAGCTTTAGGTCTATTAAGGTAATTGAGCACCGAGAAATTATGCAGAATATCGCCTTAGGAGGCGGATACTTCTGTCTGTATGATATGTTGTACAAATGTATAATAGGTGTACAGGAAGACTCTTATTAACATATAGACTTATGTATTATGTGGGAGTATATCTGAGATTATAGCTTTGCGGACAAAATCATTAACATGATTATAATACATGTAAAATATCATTAGACAGATTGGTTGGGCATTGGCTAGTGCTTTTTGGTGTGATGACCCTGTTGCTGAGAAAATGCAAATCCAAGTGGTCGGTGGAGATGCTTTCACACAAATTAAATTACCAAGTGCAAATGCCTATCGTCCTGGCTGTCCACTTCTGATATGATCATGCGATCGTACTTATACTAATTTATAACTACCAAGAACATGAGTTATTTTCTTTTATTGAAACTGCATTCCATTATGTGTAAAATGATGTCAACAAGCAGAAATTACACAGTGATAAACACAATTTGATGTTAACTTGCAAAATATATTGCTGAAAATGTTAGGTGTTTGCTATGGATACACACAGACAGATATAAAAATGCAGTTAATGAATATTTCTGAAAAACAAAGGTTTTAACAATATTGGTTTTGAAAATAAAAGTCATCTTAATGCTGCCCCCTAAAGGAGAAAAAGAGATCAGGAAATTCCACTGTACTTAAAGGACATGAAACCATGCCGGACTTCATTACATATAGGTAGTAGAGAAAAGACTATAGATATTAACTGAAACAAATAAATAGAATTTACATATAAATAAAATGGACTGTACATTATCGGTTCATATGTAATAGCAATAAATCAAATGTCTGCAAGAGATGCCAGTTCATGTAAGAGCAGGATGAAGGAGGGCCGGTCTTCAGGTTTCTATAAAACAAAAATAAATATTCACTGCACAACATACAGCCACTGCCATTGTCAATACTAACAAGTGAATAAAAAGGAATAAAAAGCAAACAAACACTTTAAATGCAAAATTAACAGTTAATGGTACTTGTTCCCGTACTGTACTTCAGTTTTCTTTACTGCATTTGTTATCTAACCTTACACACTGGTCACTTGTGTTGCTGTCACCAGGGTTCACGTCAAACAGAGACATGGGGAAAGCATCAGAAATTCTATTTCGATTTTAAACCTATCATGTTTGATGAGTCAGTTATTAAGCCTATAATCTTGAAGATTCTATATTTGGAATTGTTGTGATTATTCGGCCACTGATTGGCTGCTGGGAAGGTTCACATCTGATTGATGTTGTTGTGTCAGCACATTTCAAGGTATGGTTCAATGCGGTTTAAAAGTTGATCACAGATAATAGACGAGCATCTATTTACAGCTAATGATCTCTCATGTCTTAGGGTACGCATCCACTTTTAAGTTCATCTCACTAAATGCTATTCATTAGTGGATCTGCCAGTAATATCGGACACAAAGGCTTCTGATTCTTCATAACTGAATCTAATGTTAGAAAAACGAATTCTGGGCCACTCCAGAGCCCCTGCAGACACATTCTGTGAGGAACAATCTCTATTATTCATAAGGCGGTGCTCTTAATAAGAATTATTTTATAACTAATTAATAAGTAAGAAATAAAACAAGACAGGATAGGCTGTTACAGAACAACATTCAATGAACAGGTGGCGTGTTACCGCTTGAAAGTTAAATATTTTCCTATAACAGCATGTCCTGTGGTTTATTTCTCTTAACCACAGAAATTTACCAATGCAAACCTTTTTATTAACCAATAATACTATTAATAACACAGAACAAGTTAGTTGTAATTATCATGTATGTTATCATATAGCCTTAAATGGCGTACTTCTTCCTCTGGCCTTTTTTTTTTTTTTTTATCGTACTTTTTAAAACAAATGATACAAAATGCAGCTTAAATATTTTAAAGCCAACAACATATTAACAATTATTATAATAATATAATAAATACAGGCTCTGGTAGAGTGTAGAATATTAAATCAAATGTCTACAATAGATGCCAGTTCTTGCAAGTTAATTGTTAAGATAATTTGTTCTTGTGTATTTGCCAATATTTTACATAATGATAAACTGACATAGTAAATATTTTGCTGAAACTTTATCAAACAGCAAATTAAATTGTTTGCTTGAACTGTATATCAGTGCTGTTTTTTGTTATATTGTTATATTTTTGCCATGTAGCTCACCTCAAATCAAAATAAAACTTATTTGTGAGCATTATTTCTAAGGATTATATACACACACATACCTCCTTCCAACACCACTGCATCAGCTGGTAAACAAGTTCTGGGCAGAGTCTGGGTTTAAGTAACCTTAGTCCTGTGTTTAAGGATTCCACCACTTCTGCATTACTTCGGCACTCATAGGGCAGTCGGCCTTCACTGTACACCTCCCACATCAGCACACCTGAGACGCAGAATACACCAAAACTCCAATTCTGTTCTTTTTTTGTTTTCCAGGCTCTGCTTAAGGATATATTCTCATAAACTACTGAAGTCTAATATCAATTCTATTAATGGGTTATTTTAAAATTGTCTTAACATTGCAGTGTGTGTGTGTGTGTGTGTGTGTGTGTGTGTGTGTGTGTGTGTGTGTGTGTGTGTACTATACTATATACAGTACACACACACACACACACACACACACTGCAATGTTAAGACAATTTTAAAATAACCCATTAATAGAATTGATATTAGACTTCAGTAGTTTATGAGAATAGTTTTCAGTATAATCATTATCATCAATTTACAAAATAATGTTAATAATTTATAATATAAACATTATTTCAGATTTATTATAGTATACCATGTATTAGTAAATAAAAGTAGATGTTAAAATGAGATGTAAAAATTACTTAAAATTTCAAAATAGATTTATAAATAAATAAATAAATAAATAAATAAATAAACAAGTAAATAAATGAATGAATAAATAAATTGCATCATTATTGTGCTCTCACCAAACGACCACACATCTGACTTGCTGCTGAACTTGTTATATCTAATCACTTCTGGAGATGACCACTTTACAGGGAATTTGCTGGTGTAGCTGGTATATTGGTCATCCAGTACAAACCTGCACGATCAAGGATACATGGTGTGTGAGACGGCAGGGGCATTCATTCTTTTTTTGAGAAGCAGAATAATTATGATAATAAATCTTTCTTACCTGGTCATCCCAAAATCTGAGACTTTCACCACAAGGTCTTCAGACACTAGGCAGTTTCTTGCAGCCTATAAAGCATGTTTTGGAACAAATTTAGATTTGTGAGATATGATTATTCAATGACTCCTTGGCACAATTGTTGGAGACAAAGATTTACCAGGTCTCTGTGAATGAAATTCGAGCTCTCCAGGTAAGCCATTGCTTCGCTCACATCCAAACACATGCCCAGCAAAGTCTCTTGTGAGACAGAACCTTTTCGGGATCGCAGGTATTCTGCCAGGCAGCCGTTCTTCAGAAACTCAAACACCAGGTACATGGGGGACTGCTGGGTGCATACGCCATACAGCCTCACTAGCTTCGGGTGGGATACTTTCCTGTGGTTCAGGACATCATGGTGAACAAAATCAGATATACACAAGGTAGACAAGTGGTCATAATGGACAGCATGCAGGTTTACTTTAACAATGCAGTATGGCAAACATTTCTGAACGTTAAACAGGAAGCTTCATGACAACACCAATAAACTCAGCAAGGCTTTCCGAGTTTACCCCAAAGTAATAAAGTCAAAACGTAAATGAATAACAAGTATTAAAAACAAAACACTAACCTCTGGATACAATGCAGATTCTCCATATTATTAGGTGTAATTATTAACTTAATCAATGTCATCAAATAATAACAAATTTAGCAAAGGGAAAAAAAATTAAACAAAAGTACATAATGTAGTTATTGTCCTCTTAAAAGGACTTTCAGTCTCAAGAGGTTTTAGAAATTAGGTTATCTTTGAAAAAAAGGAAAGAAACTAAAAGAAGTTACTTTTATATTTGCTTAAAAATTCCACAACAATGTGAATTATAAAGAGCTGTGATGAAATGTGAAATGTTTCTTTTATTAATTTTATTCCGCATCTGGTGTTAGTGTCTGCTCTAGAAATTTTCCATTTTTAATAAAGTATTACTGTCATTATTACTATGACGTGGATAAATCAGTTTAACAGCTATTATACTCTGTGGTGGAAACAATTAATGTGAAAGACCTAAGTGACACTTACATCATAACCTTTGCCTCCTCTTTAAACTCCTCTTCTGACATGGCCCCTTCACGGATTGTCTTTACAGCCACCTTTTCACCACGATATGAGCCCTGCAACACCAGACCGAACTGGCCACTGCCAAGCTCCTCCCCAAGAGTCAGGTCCTGCATGTCTATTTCCCACTCCTCTGCAAGGCACGGACACACACTTCTCATTTATCATTTACGTGTAGAAATGTACAAACTAGACAAACATAAACATTCAAATTGCCAACCAAGACGTATTGCTTTTAGTCTAATATTTGATACTATGACATCAATTTAGAAGTAAATAAATAAAATATAATTTATATTATAATTGCTAAAAATTATATATATATATATATATATATATATATATATATATATATATATATATATAATGAAAGAGAGAGAGAGAGAGAGAGAGAGAGAGAGAGAGAGAGAGAGAGAAAGCAATAATATTAATTAAGATATTAGGAATAACTACCTGATTCAAGCTCCTCAATTCTGGGAGAATTCCCTTGGCCTTGGGAGACACAGTGTCTCAGTCGTGTTATTAAACCTACCGCCATAACAAACACATTACATCCCACATTAATAAACCATCGGCCACATTAAACAGCATCTGAATAATGCAAAACAGTTTGTGAAAAGAAATTCTTGTTTCTACAGTAGTTGTACTTATTGTACGACTTATTGTAGCATGTCCGAGGTGAATGACATGGCAGTTTTTGAGCTAATATTCACCGCCATGTAGACTAGGTATAACATGACATTTGCACTTTACCTGCTGCATTGTGTTGATGATAATTAATGAGATCTGGGATGGAGCTGAATAAATATTTTTCAGCCAAGTAATACTTGGGCTCTTCATCTTCTGTCTCTCTGATCTTGTAATGCTTGACCCTTGGATATTTTTCTCCGTTTGACCTGCAGAAATGGGATCTTGATAAGATCTGGGAACGACTGTATTGTAGAACATGAGCATCTTGGATAATGGACAGATTGGAAAAACACAATGAAGCAATGGTTTACCCGGGGGCTTTGGTAAATACAGACACTGTGTAAACTCCTGCATGCCGGGAGTCACGCACCATGAAAGCACCCTCCTTATCCTAATAACATAAAATACAAACATCCGTCAGATTATATTGATTACTTTAGCAAATGTTTGCCTTAAACAAAAACTCCTGTGATACGTTTTTTGACACTACTATTTGTGTTAGCGGCTCATTATTATAGAGTACAGTACAAATACTAAAACTGGAAATGCATATAAAGGTGAAAAATTGTCTTCACAGTCTGAAATGAACATGCAATACAACTGTGACAGGAAACCTCACAGCCACATTGGTTTAAAGGTTTTGGATCTCTGTTTGAACCCTACATGCACACTGTGCAGCTGCAACTACTGCAGGCTTGCAGAAAGCCAGAAAAAAAAAACTTGCTTGTGACAAATTTATCCAACAGTAACTGCAGACTGCGAAAAAGCTATTTCAGACATTGCAATAATCTACTTTAAGGTAACCAAGTTTGTGCATGTACTGAATGGCTTTCAAAAGTTAATTTTACAATTTTTGTATATTTACCACAGCTGTTAATAATTCTTCGGCTTCGGTCCGGGTTACATTTTTGTTATAATATCTATAAAAGAAAGAAGGACAATTAAATAATGAACAATATCTTTTTCAATCTTTAACATATGCATATGTATTTAATTGTATAGGTAGTTCTTACTTAAAGTGCTCAATGTTGTTGGAAAGTTTTTCTTTAACATAAATGCAAGGCACAGTTCCAACATTTCTGCGAGAAAAAAAAAATCAAAGGTGAAAAAAAGGGATGGGCTTTTGTACGCAGTTTTACTGCAGAGGTGCACGTCAACTGCACAGATACATCAGTTTAATTCCAAAAACATGCCATTACTCTCTGATCAGTTCATTTACATTTTAATCAATATTTCATGAACGTTGAACTAAAACCTGCTTGTATTTAGCATAACCACATTAAAAGATGTGTATTGTTTATTTGTTTTTTTTCTTCATAACATTAAACCCACTATAAATGAATAACTTCAAAGTTCAAACTTCAAAGTTATTATCAATTAAGTGATTTCATTAAGTGGAGATCATGAATTTATATAAAACTCTAAGTTGAATAAATGCTATATTCATCTAATGATTAAACAGGTGTTATTCGATATAAGAACTCTATGGCTTCAATCTCAACAACATCCCAAACACCTATTCAACCAAATCTATTAATTTATCTCCTATTTAACCTCATATCTAAGGCATCTGTTATTACCACAGACTAGAATTTCAACATCCAGCGTTTCCCTGTGTTGAGAAAACAAAAAAAGCTGTTTACTCAAAACTCAGCTACTGAAGATTTAAAGTATTTGTAAATTCAGCCCCAAATCTATATAATATGCTTTAAGTTCTTATTTTCATCAAGGTGAATCCTAGTTATGCATGATCTAATCCGTCTGATCATGCGTGAATAATACAAAACCAAAACCTTGGACCAAATCCAAGTCCGAGTGGGAAAGTTTCAAATGGCTGTCTCATCTCATTTTAAAGTGTAACATCTGTAATCTGAGTTTAGTGTTTTATATACACATCATGTTAGTGCTAATCAAACATGACTAAACTGCATGCTGCAGAAAAGAATAGAAATTAACCAGCATTAAAATATTCCTTTAAAGACTAGACATACATGTTCTTAGTGTATCCATCAAATTATCTTAAACATGTTATTGTTTATTGTAAGGAAATAATATTAAAATTAGTAATACATAATAAGTAATTAAATATAAAACAAATAAACAACAGAACTGAAACTCTTAATTTCAAAGGATCCCAGCCATTGCCCAACATAGACATGCTCATAGAGAAATACTCTGGTGTAATTTGTGAAGAAACTCTGCAGTCCTAAAACTTTTTTCAATGCCAAATTTGGTGTTGTTTAGGGTCACCAACCATTAACCAAATCTTTCTTAAACTACAGAACTAAATAATTATACACTATGACATATTGCGGCACCTTAGTGTACAGATCCTACACTTTTACACTTTTTGACTGGGAAGGTAGAACATATGAAAAAAAATTGTTGCAATATTAATATACATAATAATTCATAGATCACTATGAAATTAAGCTCCTAAACGAGCTCTTAATACAAATGAGAGCTCCTAAACAAGCAAATTGTTTATTACTGTTTATATGGAAAAGATTGACATCAATATCAAGTCAATATCAATATACAATTTGCCAACGACACTGTAAGAGCCTTATACATCATAATAAAACAATAAAGATCAAACATCAGCTACTGGTCTAGGGTTTCTTCTTATTATTGTTCACCAAAGGAAAAACATGTTTTAACAAATGATGCTAAAAATTATGATAATAAATAAATAAATAAATAAATAAATAAAAAGTTATCTTTATACCTTATTGGTTTAAAAAAATATTTTTAATTCAGGTCCCGAACTACAGATTCAGAAAAAACGCAAATTCAACTTTTGACTTTTAGTAGTTTCTTCATGCCATTCACTGTAACGCTAAAAATTCAGTAAAAATGCTTTAAGAAAACGTAAACAAATACAGAATAAAATGTGATCTACGTTTACTCCAGGAAAACACTGTTTGTCCAAGTGTAAAATATCTGTATTGTTTTTCTTATTGTTTACTAAGCTTGCTCATACTTGACAAAAAATTCTCATATTTAATAATTATTATATATTAAATATATTATGGAAATCCAGAACAAAAACTGAATATAGCCATGCAAACAACATTGTTATTATTGATAAATGAACTATCATTGATAAATGAACAGCATTGTTATTATTGATAAATGAACTATTTCTGCTGCACAAGTGATTTGGGTTTAGGAACGCAAGAGTAGGCTTGTTCTTAACCATGAAACCTTTTTAACCTAAATAAATAAATAAGAATAAATATATAATAATAATAATAAGAAGAAGAAAGTACTGCAACACTGAGATATGATAACGGAATTGTATGTGGTGTCTGGTATTTACCCATGTTTATCCTTGACAGTCCACCAGTTGGGTTCAGAACAGTCTATTACAATGTACTCCTCATCTTTGTGCAGTGCGATGTCTGTGTCCTCTTGAGGAATAAAGTTCTTCATAGCCACAACAATTCGCAATTCTGGGCTAGAGAATCGCCGCTGTGGAACAGAGCATTGCAGGATTATCCAAGCATGGTATTAGCAACAACAACTTTGTCTATTTGTCTTAAAAGGGCAAAAACGTCATCTGGTTTACACAGTAAACATATCAGTGTAATAGAGTTGCATTATATTTCACTAACCTCAGCATTTGGTGTTGGAGGCAATGGTTTTTTGGATGCTATATTGGGAAAAGGAACATTTGTAGAATATTTCAAATAATATTTTTTTCTATATTATATTAGACCATGATTTTCATAGCTAGCTGAGTTTTACTGTACCGCATAAACTTGGGTAATAGTCACTGCACCCGGGTGCCAATTTATCCGTCCTGTTACAACACCTCCATTTTCCCTCTCCCCAGAAATCAGGGTGGTAGTTCTTTTCTAGGTTGTTGCTTTTCGTCTCTTCGCATAAGATAAGATATAAATAGGACAGAATGCAGATAATCAAGAAAGAATAATTAATTAAAAAATTGATTTGAAATTTGATTTCATCATGTCCTGAATAGCTGCTCACCCTCTTTAAGAGCTCTGACCCATTTAAGCCTGCAGTCATTGTCTGGCGCAAACACATAAAGGTGGTAGCTATCGTAGACAACCTGCAAGTAAACCATAAACTATGAGTTGTTTTTTCATACACACATTTACACCAAACTAAATCTGGCCATGAATAGTAGATAGTTGGAGCAGCCAAAAGAAAAAGAAGAAGAAGAAAAAAAAGATTTTCATTATACATTCATATCAGTATGGAATTTAGAAAGTACATACTGTACAGTAGATACATCGCTTTTAACAAGTGGATGATATGTGAACTAAACCCTTTCATGCCTCTTTCATGAATTTTATTCATTTATGTATTTATTTATATATATGTAATGAATGTGTTAAATCAGAGTCTTAAATGAAAGATAATAATTTTTCTTAATGAAAAGGAAAATATGAACAACAATATTGGGATTGAGTTTGTATTCATGCTCTGCCTCTGTAATGTCTATCAGCTACAAATTAATCTAATCAGTCTTAAACGGTTTTTCATTTATCCAGCTGCTTGTCTATTTATCCAACCAGAAAATATTATGAAAAAAAAATTAACAAAGGTTTACAGCACTCTCACCTGGAAAGGATATTTGTATTCACAGGGAATAGGTAGATCACTGCGTACAGTTTCTACACACTTTATCCGAGAAAGTTCAATGGAGCCCTTGAGAACTGGCTTTTTCTAAAACACCATCAAAAACGTTTCATTACATTTTATTATTCTGTGTATTACATGCAATGTTTCAAGCTTCTAACTGTTAGTGAGAGTATATTGTGGCAGATAATCACAGTTATGTTGCTTATAGAACTTAATATTGTACATAAACACTGAAAACACACACACATTATGTTTTATAACACACATTATGTTTTATAACACGTTATATTTCCCTAACGTTTAATCAAATTATGTATGTCATTGTAATATATACACACTTCATTAAATGTAAAAAAAAAAAAAAAAAAAACTGCTCAATTGTTTTCAGAAACATTTACTCACCCCAGGGCGATGTTCAGAGTAGGTCAGATCCTCAGTGTTTAGCACAAAATATCTCTCCTTATAATTGCAAGGAGATGTCCTTCGTTTTTGCTGAGATTTCTTGTACAAGATTCCTTTTAAAATAACCCGTGGGTACATGTTAGAGTGAATTTTTTGGAGGAACACAGCTGAGCCTCAGGCATACTGCTGTAAACTGTAAAGTCTGTTTAGTAACCTGTCTTGCATAATGATTGTGGGTTTCCTGTGCGCTGCAGCACTTCCTTTAGTGAGACATTTGAGATATGAGAACATGCGCGCGCACACATACACACACACACACACACACTTCTTTTAAAGGGAACCTATTGGAGTATATTCAGTTTTTAGACATTTTTAGACAGACAGGGCTCCAGTGTCCATGTGAAAAATGTGGTTTGTCCATTTTACATTGCTTTCGCTGGGCTTTAAACAAGCCAATTTGACTTTTACCTTCATTGTCAATTAAAAAGAGACTCTAACCCAGCTCTTGGCTCAGCTACACCCATTTCTGCCCACTCTGCCATTTTCTAGGTGTCTTTTTTTTTTTAAAAGCTAAATAAAATGAAGTTAGTGGTTACTTAAATACTGCTAATAGCTAAACTAGCTTATTTAGCTCTTAAGAAAGGCTAACCTAGCTTTCTTCATCTCTGTTACGTTTTAATGTTGCTAAACAATGCAGTTGTCCTTGTGAATTAACTTACATCACACAACAGATTGGTTGTTACAAAAAGAAAAAAAATATGTTTTCTCATTTTGTTTATCAGAAATCTTGGGTAGGAAATGCCTGAAAACAGGTGGGAAATGACTGAAAACGTGAAATCTCCACCATGCGTGAGTTAACTGTTGTATTTTGCAGTTTGTTACCCACCGGTTTCCAGTCTTTGAGTTCTGATTTGCTAGTAAAATGCACTTCCATGAAGGGCACTCAGGGCCTGGTAATTTAATGCTACAAATACAGGAAAAGCATTTTTAACAAATTAATTAAACGCATGATTTGAGTTGCTTTTTACCTGGGACATTACCAGACCTCTAAGACTTATGTAAGCCTATTTCAGAAGGAGCACAATAGTTCCACTTTGACAAAAAGCATGAAGTCACATGATTCTATTAAAGGGCTACTTTAATATGATGATGTTTATATTAGTAAATATTGACATTGTGTTATCAAAGCTTGGGGTCTTTTGAACTGAAGCAAAGCGGAAGGCGGCAGGTTCTCACCTTCTCGCCTTCACTGCATGTGAAGTTATGCTCAACATAATTTTGTTCTTCTGTCACAAGCCTAAAAGTCTTGTCCACATACTAAGAAACATTACCTTTGTTAAATGTCAACAGCTGTAGTCCAGCTCAACTTCACATACAGAGTGTAATTTTACTAAAATTTCATAATTTAAAATAATTTCTAAAAGCTTCAGTACCCAAAAGATGATGGAGGAAAAATCATGATTATTGCTCAGCATTTCAAAGGCAGGAAGTGGAGGTGTACTATTGGCCAAGAATAGCAATGTCAGGTTGCAATATAACATTCTCTTACTTTATTTTTTTTTTCACCTCTACATCACTTACTTTTACTTTTAAGCATCTCTGGTTTTTTTTTTTTTGTGTGTGTGTGTGTGTGTGTGTGTGTGTGTGTGTGTGTGTGTGTGTGTGTTTTAGCTGTGAAAGTTATAGAGCCATGCTTTTTTCTCTATACTTTTCTTACTTTTGAACAGCATGTAATTAATTACATTTATTTAGAGGTGCTGGATATACATCCAGGTCAATTTAAGAACTCAGCATCACATTATTTTATTATATATTATATTTTTTGTTAGGATAAGTTCTAACTAACCTTGTCACAGGTTCTTTTTTCCCCCCTTGTTTATTTCATTTTCAGGATGTTCTGTGTCAAATAGCTCAACAGATTTCCAGCCAACAGTTCCTGCTTCATTGTGTGTTGCAGCCTGTTATTAGATGTGTTGCTGACACTATGTGTTATTGCTTTGAAAATGTTGCCTCTTTTCTCCATGCTAGCCCAATGTAACAGACAGTGAGGAACAACACCATGTTGCTGCACTAGGACTACAACCTCCTTTCTATCGTGAGGCGATACAAAATATGCATTTAGCCTTGTATTTGAAAATAAAGGGCTTTCTTGACCAGGTCAAAATTGTTACTTTCATCAGTAGCACCTACAGTTGATTGATTTGATTCCAATTATTGTTCAAGCCCTGAATGATTGTTCAAGCCCTCTATCTTTATTACTGAATTTCACAATGTGTTGTGTTTGACTTAACACCAGAAATACAACTATACAAACTGCCTTCTTTTGTAATAAATACACATATTCCACATTTTTAACACTGCCATTATTTAAAAAAATTATAAAAAAATTATTTAGACCAAATAGGTTTAAGAGAAAGAATATCTGAGAAGATGTTTCACATTTTTAGTACTTTGCTAGACTTTGCCCTTGATCAAATATGTTTTTTCTTCTGTCTATGTTTTGATTAATTCTACGTGTCTGTTGAGATAAGGCTACATGGATAATGTATAGAATTAAAATTATTTAATGGAAATTTTAGAAAGCATTCTATAAACATTTTACAGCCTAAGTGATAAGCAAAGATAACAATGCATTGTCTGTGACAAGAGTGGACCTACAGATATATTAAAATGACTTACCTTACATTATAGTAAGCACCTTTCGTCATTAAATTATGAAATTAGGTAGATCATATCTGTATTGAGAAATGTCTATTCAATTCACTAACAAATGGTGAAATGGGTGGCAATGGAGACAGTTGAGGCTTTGGGTTGCTGATCAGAGTGTTAGGGTGCGAGCCGACCACCTCCATGTTGCCACTATTGGGACGTTGAGCAAGACCCTTAACCTTATACATACCTATGTAGAGTAGAAATGCAAAAAAACCCTGAGTGCCAGTCCCAAGCCTGGAGAATTACATCCGGTGTAAAACCTGTGGCAGTGGCTTGTGAATTGACTGATCCGATATGGCAACACCAAGACAAAAGCTCAAGAGAAAAAAGTACTCAATCATAGGTTAATTATTTGATGAGAGCTATTATTTATTGCTCCCACATTCATTGTTAAATGTGGCTATTCGATCTGGTGATTTGTTAGTTGACTTACGCTTCGGGCCTACAGATTACACAATTTCATTACTTGACTTGAGTTAAGTTGCAACATCTGTCCTCAAAGATTTGCTGGCAAACTGATACAAATGGGAGATAAATGTGTAAAATATACGATAACATGTATGAATACATGCCATGTTATTTAGCCTTCTATGTTGATACAGTATTATGGTAGTAAAATAAATTATTTTTGCCATGTGTAACTTTTACATATTGATATTACTGTATGTCTTTTTGACTAAAATAAATTACATTAATATATAGTTATGTACACCAATGGCCAAAGGTTTTGAAAATGACAGAAATATGAATTTTCACAAAGTCTGCTGTTTCACAACACAAGATGCTTTACTGCTGGCATGACAAAGGACTGATGGTCACACTCACCTTCATACAGTTTAAGAGGAGCAGCAAATAAGCTAATTGTCGTCAGGAAAAACATCAGTGACAGACTTCTATTCTGCAAAAGGTACAGGGATTGGACTGCGGTAAATTCATTTTCTCTGATGAATCTCCTTTCTAATTGTTTGAGGCATCCCGAAAAAAAAGCTTGCCTGAAAAGGTGAGGACTACCATCATGCCAACATTAAAGCATCTGAGACGCTTCATGTGTGGGGTTGCTTCTCAGCCAAGGAGTGGGCTCCCTCACACAGCCATGAATAAAAAATGGTATAAAAACATCCTCTGAAAGCAACTTCTCCCAACCATCCAAGAAGGGATTGGTGAAAAACAATGCCTTTTCCAGCATAATGGGTTAAATAACTTGTTGCCAGCTGAAACATATTAATCGCTGCAGTAATTATCCATTAAAAGCAAGAAAGATTTGCTTAGTTGTATCCAGGTGGAGATGTTTTTTTTAGCAGGACAGTTTATAGCCGCGGCACGGTGGTGTAGTGGTTAGCACTGTCGGCTTGCATCTCCAGGGATTCCTGTCTCTGTGTGCACGGAGTTTGTATGTTCTCCCCGTGCTTGGTGGGTTTCCTCCGGGTACTCCGGTTTCGTCCCACAGTCCAAAGACATGCAGATTAGGCTAATTACCATTCCCAAAATTGCCCGTAGTGTGTGAATGAGTGTGTCAGTGAGTGTGTGTGTGTGTGTGCCTTGCGATGGATTGGCACCCAGGGTGTACCCTCCCTTGTGCCCTAAGCCTCCTGGGATAGGTTACACCCCCTCCACCCCCCACCCCCACCCCTAATACAGAATAAAGCGGTATAGAAGATGCCATCTATTGTTCATTTGAGGAACTGCATTCAGTATGGTTGCTTGTTCTAAACTCTCTGTTACGTGATAAACACTCTGTAAAGAACAATGACCCGCACAAAAGGTTCTGGTGAAAAACATATTAGAAATTATTGTATTTCTTCCCAAATATTGTGTTAAATACATTAAACGAGGTGGTTGGGAGAACAAAATCTGTGGTAGGCTTTAAGCTTGACTTGCTGGAGCTGGTGCTGGAAAGAAGGAACTTAAACGAATTGCTGGCCATCATGTCCGACACCAGTCACTCACTGAATGGAACTTTTGCCAAACAGTTGTTCAGTCACAGACGTATATCCCAGAGCTCTACTGACAGCTCCAGGAAATCCTTTGTTCCCAGGGCCATATTCCGCTTTAACACCTCTTTATGGGGACCTGATTGGGATTCTTGGTCAGATGGTCCCTGGTCCTCAGTTCTACATGTTGCCTTCATAACACTCACTGTTCACAGTCATCTTTATTTATCCACTCATAATGTACCCTAATCTGAATTGACTTTCATTACCTCAGTCTTGCACCACTCTCTTTTGTGCTGCTGTTACTTTCGATAGATATAACAGGGTTGAACGTCTTAATTTGCACTAGTCTGTCCATGGATATTAATCCTCATTAATCTTTATTTGCAAATATTGATTTCATTCTTTATATATAATACTCTGTTTTCTCTTAGTCATTTCCGTTGAAGCATGGTTGTCCTATTTTTTTTTTACTACACTACATGATTGATGATATGTAATTGCAGCTATATGTCTGTTGTCTCTTATGTCACTATCCTTGCTATGGGATGTTTAAATTATCTATCTATCTATCTATCTATCTATCTATCTATCTATCTATCTATCTATCTATCTATCTATTTTATATTTGTTTAAATTTATTTGTATATATTTGTTGAATTCTCCTGGTTCTATGTGGATAAATTGTTATGTTCTCTTTGTGGGTTTAGTATAAACCTTAAATCTTAAATGAATTTTCAGGTACAAATGCTATAAAGACTCTAAACATTTACACAGCCATAAAACATAATGGAATACATACAGTGCATAATTCCCCATATGTATGTATGTGTGTGCTTTTTGTATTTTATTTATTATTTTTAAGCTTTTTTAAGCTGTATAATTTTTCTTTCACCCGTTTATTGTAAATCTCTGAATGTCCTTTAGTTGTTAGCATTAATAATTCTACATTGCTTGTAATTATACTCTCTTTACGATGAAATAATATAGTGGAGAGGCGGTATAAACTTCTCTCTCTTCTCAACCAGCACCTGTTTTCATGTTGTGAAAAAATAAAGAACTAATAATAAAAGTAGTTAGGGTGAATAAGCGTAGTTAATTATTCGTATACCATTGATTTATTTATACGCGTGAAAGCATTGCATAAGTAAATTTGTTAGTAAGTACATGTACATGTTGCAGTTCCCCAAAGCCTGATATAATACTGTACACACCCAGCATGTTGTTTTGATCCCCCCCCAAAAGATTTCTTACCAATCATGTCTTCTGTTTCTAAGATCATTTTGACCAATCAGAGGAAGCGTTACATGACTTCTCGCGGAATACGAACGGGAAAGCGTCAGGTTCTTATGTTTTCTCATAAGCTTTAGCCAATAATTCACACACTGAGTGGAAAGTGCTTAGGTATGTATTTTTTTCTATTTTAACATGTATATGAGTTTTTTAAAGAGAACTAAACAGAACTAATCGGACATTAAGTTATCTAGTTATTTAACGTTAGAAGCTAACAATAAGGGATCTGCGCTGAGCTAATGCTAGCTAGCTTACTTTATCAGCTCCATGTTTTAGTGCCTTTTAGCTTTACAAATTCGATTCTGTAAGCACAATGCAGGGTGTTACGATCTCATTAACTGACCGTCTAGACAAAAAAAGAGGTACATTTAAACATTTGGGTTAGTTCTCTAATTGGTAAGTCCATTAGCTAGCATTAGAGGCTCAGCCATGTCAGTCTTCATGCTGTTAGTGTGTAACACCGGGCTGCGTCTGAACAAGGCTTATACACACGTGAGGAAAAGAAAAAAAAGTATCAATATTTTAATACTAAATGTATTGCTACACGTTGTATATTGATATATATGAAAAGATTATGATAATATTATGCTACTATAATATACATCATACTATTCTTTTTCTGAAGTATGTATACCATTTATGTAAATTTGGACATACGTTCTAATTCCATGGTCTTTCCTGATTTTTATATCTTTCTACATTGTAAAACAGTGCTGAAGGCATCCAAAATATAAAATAATTTCCTTTGAACAGTTGATATTGAGATCTGTCTGCTACTTATGCACTCTGTAAAGCCTTCATAATGGCTCTAATCTAAAATGCTGTTAGTTGGTGAATTTTGAGGCTGGTATCTCTAAATTAACTTGTCCAATGAAGCAGCAGTAAGTTTTGGTCCTGCTTTCCTGTGATGGAAAAGCATGAGAGCCAGTTTCATCATGTGCTAGTTGGGTCTTGCAAATGCTCTTGACAATACTGTTCTTGCAAGAACTATTCTTAAAATAAGACATCATGTTACATAATTGCCTAATTCAGTATATTCTCATAGTCCAAAAAAAAAACTAGTATTGTTCTAAAATGTTGAAAATAAATCACTAAACAAAACCATTGAATTGGAAGGTGTGTCCTGTGGAACCTCTGAGTCTGGCTGTGGTTGTGTGTTTGGTGCGAGTGTATGCACACCGCAAATATCCCCAACTATTACATGCTTTGTGGTGTTGTTGTTGGTATTTCTGCTGCTCAGGGGATACATACATGTTTTTACTGTATGTGTATACTATAGAAAAAGAATACCCAGTCATATTCTGCTCAGTATTGGCCCATCATTTAATATCTGTCTACATCTTTTTCTCTCAGAATTATTTCAAATTAATTTCCAGTCTACAAAAAAGATTTCTCTCTTGCATTTTTCAGACCCTCAGAATGGGTGAGCCGCAGCAGGTCAGCGCCCTTCCGCTGCCACCAATGCAGTACATCAAAGAATACACAGATGACAATATACGGAAAGGACTGGCCCCTAAACCGCCTCCTCCAATTCGGGATAATTACATGATGTTTGGCAATCCATTTCAGTGTGACGACCTCATCATCCGGCCCCTGGAGAGCCAGGGTATTGAAAGGTTACACCCAATGCAGTTTGACCACAAGCGAGAGCTGAAGAAGCTCAATATGTCCATCCTAGTGAACTTCCTGGACCTGCTGGACATTTTGATTAAAAGTCCAGGCAGCATTAAGCGTGAAGAAAAACTGGAGGACCTAAAACTTTTGTTTGTCCACATGCACCACTTAATTAATGAGTACAGGCCTCACCAGGCTCGTGAGACACTGCGAGTGATGATGGAAGTGCAGAAGAGACAGAGGTTGGAAACGGCTGAACGCTTCCAGAAACACCTGGAACGTGTTGTTGAGATGATACATGGCTGCCTTGCCTCACTGCCTGATGATTTGCCCCAGCCCGAGAACTCTGGCATGGCTGGAACAGCGGCTTCAGGTTCAGGGGGGGATGTTAGACTAAAATCTGAGCCCATGGATATGGAGGAGGCTGGGATTAGTTGCATGGCAGGACAGACAGACAAGAATGTACCTGCTACTACAAAGGAAAAAGTATGGGATAAAGATGCTACAATGTGCAGTATCATTGATGAAATGACGTAAAATTAATTTTTGTTTTTGTCTTGTTAGTACCATAAATATCAGATTTAAAACAATGTATTACATCATGGACAGGAAAGCAATTGAAACTTTGGAGGGAATCTGTTTTTCATAAATGTTTTTTT
>JAAGKR010007788.1:0-34658 GCA_011419295.1 Clarias macrocephalus | reverse complement strand
TGCCTGCTGTACCGTGGTGATGTGGTGCCTAAAGATGTGAACTCTGCTATCGCGACCATCAAGACCAAGCGCACCATCCAGTTTGTGGACTGGTGTCCCACTGGGTTCAAGGTGGGCATCAATTACCAGCCTCCCACTGTGGTTCCAGGTGGAGACCTGGCCAAGGTGCAGAGGGCTGTGTGCATGCTGAGCAACACCACAGCCATTGCAGAAGCCTGGGCCCGTCTTGATCATAAGTTTGATCTGATGTATGCCAAGCGTGCTTTTGTGCACTGGTATGTTGGTGAGGGAATGGAGGAAGGTGAGTTCTCTGAGGCCAGAGAGGACATGGCTGCCCTGGAGAAGGATTATGAGGAGGTTGGTGCTGACTCCATTGATGGTGAGGGAGAGGAAGAAGGAGAGGAGTATTGAAAGCAAGTATTGGAAAAAATAAAATATATATTCAGCATAGATGTGTGATCATTGTAAATTTAACAGCATGCACTAAAAAAATCATATACCAGTAAAAAGGTTGGCTGCAAAGTTTTCAAACAGTTACTGTTAAAACACTGGCAAATCCCAATTGTTATTCTACAGTATTTCTCCATACTAACTTTTTCCCCATATATTCTTGCTGTAATTTTGGGCGTTGGTGGCTCAGCCGTAGGTTTCTTGCCTGTAATGCAGAACGCCTGGGTTGATTTGTCCCACACAATGCCCAAACCCGGGCCAGTGGATGCAAGCCATGATGAAATGGAAGGGTTGCGTCAGGAAGGTCATCCAGCGTAAAACCTGTACCAAGTTACCGCTGTGGCAACCCCTCAACAACAACATTCTTATTGTATTTTTTTTTCAGCCCAGCCTTGATTGACTTACAGATTTTCACCATTACAAAAACATCTCTCAAACATAAAAAAACATCAGAAAATTCTTTGCAAAAAATATTTAAATCTTTGAATCAAAATGAATATAAAAATACAAAAATATGTGAATCGTTTACATTTTAAGTAATTGCTGTTCTTAAATAAAGTTTGTTTTGTCTATTAACAGCATATAACAGTCTATACAGTTTTCTATATAAAAATAAAATAAAATAATAATAAAAATTACTTCAATTTACATTACCTTAGTGTTTTTCTTTATTTCAATTATCTTATGTAAACAGACATGCTATATGTTATTTTACATGCATACCCTACAGAAGATTACTGTCAAATATATTTATAAGCTATACAGAATACATAGTAGTATTAGTGAAACAGAAAAAAAAATTACAATTACACATAACTGTTATATAAAACTCTATTGTCTGTATGTTATAGCTGTAAAAACTCTGAACAAATAAAAAAAAAATCCCAAGAAGAATACATGCCTTGAGTCTTACTTTTTTCTCTTTTGTAGAGCTGCCTTAGCATGTTTTGTTGAAAATATACAAAGAAAAAAAGACATATGTATTATACTGTACCAATTACTTGCTTATACCAGTTGGCATTGGTAAACCTGGATCTGCACTTCTGCGTGTGAGGGAGTTCTCTAGGGCTGGTGAAGCTGTGTTGAAAAAAGAAACTGCCTCACCCTAAATACAGTATTGAAGATTATTTTTATGAACAAAAAGTGTTTTTATATTCTCTCCCTCTTGTACCATATGCACTGCAGTTGCGGTGGCAAGTAGCATCACACAAGCACTGAACATTGTACAGTATGTAAAATGTATTTATTTAATTTTTTATTTACCATTTTATTTACAGGATTTGTTCATCCTTTTTTTTAAACTGCCAATTACATCATCAGTGATACAAAGTATATAATTGAATAACAGTCAATGCAAGTATTCTGTGTGTGTTTCTTTTTTTATGTGTGTGCATTAAATCGATTTATGTAGTTTCTATTACAACACTTGTAGCATTTTTTAGGAATGATAACAGACCAAGTGCTATATTCAATATAATTGTTCTTGTTTTAAGGTGGATGGCATTCAGTAAGTTGCATAACCGCCTTACATATAGTATTTCTTAGGCCACAATTGATGTTACGTTTCAGTAGTAGGTGTCGGCTTATCATTAGAACAACCTTTTTTTTTTTTTTCAAATCAATCAGCATTAAAGCCTCTGTGCTTCATGAAGCCTCATCTGGCCACCACTAATTTCTGGACCCAAATGACCCAAACCCAAATCCCAAATGCCATTAAATGGAATAAAGTGCTAGGGTGTACAATCACTTGTTCATCAGGCAATTTGGATCAGCTTAGAAGCAATTAAATAGACAAAGTGTTGTTTAAAATGACATTACAGCAAAATGCGTACAAAGTGAAGCACTGTGAATACTTTCTGGATGCACTGTATCTAAGTATGGATATTAACTTCAGAGATTCAGTTAGAAGTTACAAAACTACTATCAGCTGATCACAGAGACTTTTTGAAAACAAGAGTACCCCTTCTTGGAATGTTTATCTCAGCCATATAACAGTACACCACTTCCACAGTTTATGCTCCTCACCTTTTGGCTACATATTACCAGCAATAATTTAAAACTACTTTCAGCCCTGTACTCAAATGTGTTTTTTTTTGTCTACAATTTTGTCTGTGACTGGTTTTGAATGTGGGCTTTGGCATGTTAACTGCTCTCTACAGTACCTACAGTAGTTAGTGTAACTATCATCAAAGCATTGTCAAACTGCTGACTGTCAAGCACAGTGATAAAATAAAAAAGAACATAGTGGTTGTAATTTCCCCATACCACACCACTGCTCGTGGAAAGCCCCTCTCATTCAGTCAAATTACTTAGTCTGAACTAACCATTGCATAAGGCTTAAAATGCACCAATTACTTGTCACTTAGCAGTTTCCCCCCAGTTATGATGCAACAAGACCTTAACCCTGAAGCATAAGTATCCCAACCCATTTGTGGTAGAGTTCTCGCCTGCCGTATGCAAGACCCCAGGTTTGATACCCACCCAATGCCCAAACCCCAGCCACTGGATGCAGTGCTGTTCTCAAGTCCAAATAGAATGGGAGGGTTGCATCAGGAAGATTGAGGTACACACCCATCAGTAGCTCATGCCGAAAAAAATATTTTTTTTTCAGAAAGTAATGTCCGTTAAAATCATGTTATTGACTAACTTGAACTGTTAGAAATTACCATCAGATGTTGTTTCTGTCTTACATATGCTAAGAAAAAACCCTGTATTTTGTATATATTGTTTAGCATTTGTTTGTGCAGGTAGTTCCATCAAGTGTGTCACTGCACTTCCTCACTACATCTAACAGTAGGCACTATCATCATCAACTTTTATGTCATACTGTGAGGTAATAATTAAGTTTCATTTGATTCATTTTAGACCATTTTGTGTTCTCACTACAGACAGGGTGAGAGAACTCAAGTTCAAGGTCAATTTTACCCCTTAGACCCTTAGGCTTTGTTTAGATACAACTTAAAACCACATTCTTCAAAATGGTAAGTATGAAACTTTTCACTTCATCAATAAAATTGTTAGTTACTAGTTAGTAAGAGACTTGTAGAGACAGTAAATGTAACATTATGTAATGGAACATCTCACTTGAGAACTGAAGAGTGAGTTAACCAAACAGTGTTATACTTGTACATAATATTTCACGTTAGCCATTTTGTAATATTAAATAATAACGGAAATATTTGCCAAATACATGAATTACATACCTTTAAGGTTAAAAAACAAACTTCCTATTTTACGAGTCCCCCTGTCAGGTACGGAGGAATGCATGTAGGGCATATAAGAATAAGAAATAAAATAAATAAGAAACTAACAGAAAAAGCAAAAAAAGAAATAGTGTACATCAAAAAAAAAAATTAAAAACCAGAATAACCATGACAAGAGCACAATATTAACGACAACAGCAGTAACTACAAAAGATGTGAGACACCGACTAATTAAACAAGGAAGCTTAAATAATTACACTAATCAGCCCCTCCCCAAGCCCCTTCCCACCTTTTTGTTGGGCCTCCCAACTCAGAGGCTGTAGTGTATGTCCTTTGGACTACGCACCAAGGGCCTTGGCTTGAAGATTTGGCCTTCTCGGACCCAGAGATTGGAGCAAGCATGAAGTCCTCACAAAAGGGAGGTGGAGCGAACACAGGGTCCTCAACTCCGGGAGTAGGAGCAAACAGAAATTCCTCAAGTGTAGTGAGCACGAAATCCTCAAACCCCAGAGGCAGAGTGAGAATGATGTCCCAGGTGGTGGACACAGTGCACTGCTCTCCAGTTCTGCTAACAGAAACAGCAGAATATTCATGGTGCTAAAGAACATAAGCCATAGCCTTAAAATAGCCATAACTAGGCACAGTGGGTGCAGTATCTGGCTGGCTAAGACAGGACTGGCACGACTCAGGAGACTCAGGTGGCGCAGGGAATGAATGACTCAGGTGGTGCAGGACATGGTGCTCTGGGTCTTCCAGACTGATTGCCCTGACACAATACAACATGAACACAAACCACAAAGAGTTCACGGGCCCTGCGGGGGTTATCCTGACACCCTTCAAGACATGATGTTTTAAAAAATGTTTATCAAAATGATTCATCATGAGGTTCTGTGAAGCCCATGAGATCACACAAAGGGATTTGATGAAAGTATTTTTAGCATTTTATCTCATGTTAAGCTATTGACATAAATCAATTTAATTGCATCAATATGCATTTTTAGATTACTGAATTTAAAGGAAAATGTACTGTAAGGAAATAATTTGTGGTTATGAGGTCAGTGCTGCATTAAGAAGCTCATTCTGACCAAGCTGACTTTAAAATCTACTCATACTTAGTCAGTGTACTGTAGCTTACTGTCAAGAGAAAGATGTTTATACAAGGAACAAAATTGTGTAAGATACATATTAAAATGTATTTAGTGAAGGGGTTTGCTCAAACAAAATGGTCCTCTTGAGCTTGTTTCTGAGTACATGTTTACAATAGCAGATTTTCCTTTTTGTATAGCGACTGTTTTGTCTGGCTAGAGACAGAAAGTGATACTATTTTTAAATCTGTACTGTCAGGAAATTAAAATGTCTTCAGTAGCGCAACCACAGCATACACCAATTATGAGAATGTGGCAAACGTGCCTTTTTCCCCTAACAGTGTGAGTGCATCTCTACCCACATGGGTCAGGCTGGTATTCAGATTGGCAATGCCTGCTGGGAACTCTACTGTCTTGAACACGGCATTCAGCCAGACGGACAGATGCCCAGCGACAAAACCATTGGAGGTGGACGTGATGTCTTCAGCACCTTCAGTGAGACTGGAGCTGGAAAACATGTCCCCAGGGCTGTGTTTGTGGATCTGGAACCCACTGTCATAGGTTAAATTATTATTTTTTGCATGGTAGCTACCAGTGGTCTGGAAGAAAATATGGTTATGGTTTAATAATGGTCTTTTCCTCTAGATGACGTCTGCACTGGAACATACCACCAGCTGTTCCACAATAAGCAGCTCATCACAGGAAAAGAGTACGCTGCCAACAATCATCCCCATGGTCACTACACTATTGGTAAGGAATTAATTGACCTAGTGCTGGGCAGCATCCGAAAAATGGTAAGCAACATTTGCTTTCTGTTGTAAATTTGTACAGATTTCTTTTTTAATCATTAATTGATCAGCATTCATTATCTTTCCAGGCTGACCAATGCACAGGTCTCCAGGGTTTTCTGGTCTTCCACAGCTTCGGTGGTGGAACTGGTTCTGGTTTCACCACCCTGCTGTTAGAACGTCTGTCTGTTGACTACGGTAAGAAGTCTAAGCTGGAATTCACCATCTACCCAGCTCCACAGGTGTCTACTGCTGTGATGGAGCCCTACAACTCCATCCTGACCACCCACTCTACCCTAAAGCACTCCAAGTATGCCTTCATGGTGGACAATGAAGTCATCTATGACATTTGCAGAGGGAGCCTCAATTATTGAGTGTGTCTCCTACATACACTGACATAAAAAGGCTGATTAGTCAGATTGTATCCTCCATCACTGCCTCCATTAAAGACCAAGCACACCATCCAGTTTGTGGAGTGGTGTCCCATTGTGCTCAAGGTGGACATTAACTCCCTGCTGTGGCTCCAGGTAGAGGAACACTTTGCAGAGGTCTGGGCTCATTGCACTGGTGTATTGGTGAGGGTAGGAGGGAAGGCAAGTTCTCTGAGGCCAAAGAGGACATGGCTGCCCTGGAGAAGGATTCTGCTGACTCCATGCTGTTGGTGCTCACTTCATTGAAGGCGAAGGAGAGGAAGGAGTGGAGAAAGTGTCTGGCAGAGTCTGTTTTGTTTGATTTGTTCTGTGGTTTTTGTTCAAGGGTCATGATGCATTTGACCCTGCTTGGTATTTCCTCCAGTGGTGTTCTATAGCAACAGCTTGGCAGTTCCTAAACCAGGGGAGAGGCAGTGGCATCAGTTCATGTTATCCAGGCTGACCGGCCCAGCAAGTCAGTCTGGCAACTAATGAGTTTGATGTTTCCCGTAGAAAGGTATGAGTATCCCCAAATAATTTTTTGGGTGGGGGATATACCTGGAGCCACAGCCGGTGAGTGCACACAAGCGACCAAGTGCATAGATGCTTACAGTGGGTCCGTACAGACCCCCAGGAGGAGGCAGAAATCGCAGAGCCTCAGGAGGAGGCCGAGTGCGAGGAGAACCAGGAGTGGGCTAACCTCAATAGCACACCCAGCTTCAGGTTCACCATGCTGCTGCCCCCACCTAGTTTAGTAGTGCTGTTGCCACATTCTGGCTTTGTGGACACTATGCTGGCAACCTTGTTTTCTAGACATTGTCCTGACACAAAGCATTTCCCAATGAAGCCCAAGAAGCAACCCCCTTTGCTCAGACCCCAGTGCCTGTTTCCAAACTTCAGCTCAGACCACTCAATGTTACTACTATACTGTTTATCTACAAGAACCCTCTATACAAATACAGAATACTATTGGTAAAACACAGAAAAGAAATGTAAAATTACATGCAATTGATCTTATATAAATGTTTATTGTCTGTATTTTAAAGCTCTTAAGACCCTGAAAAAATAATGAAGACTATTTGCTTTGAATGACAATCTTTTACTTAAAACTTATATCAAACATGAGCACATGAATGAAGTACGACAGCACTAATAACCTTGTATGTAACATCCAACCCCTTACATTTGTTAAATTAGAAAGTTAAGTGTTCTTTTCTTTTGTAGAGATGAATTAGCTTTTTTTATCGTAAACATGCAAACAAAAAAATACATGAGTGTTTTTCCATTGTAAAGCATATAATTAAGTCAAGCTAAGACAAATGGCAACCATTTAAGCCATGATACCACAATGCAAATGAGTTTTCATTAAAAAAGAATAATAATAATAATAATAATAATAATAATAATAATAATAATAATAAAGCATGAAATAGCAGTACTTAATTACAGGAAACATTGGCTCAGTGTTAGCAGTAACTTAACACTGTGATACCACTGAGTAAACAGAAAGCATTGAATATTAAAAATGGCATATTAATGGATATTAACTTCAGAGACTGAGCTGAACACAGGCCTTTTGAAAACAAGTGTTCTTTTGCAGCTCAGTGTGAGGGAAATGACCCAGTCAGCCCTGCACCCAGTAACAGTCCTCCACACAGGTATTTTATTATAGCCTGGCTCAAGTGTTTACAATACTGCTAAAAAAGAATATACCAACCAATTGGAAAGTTGCTAATACCGTTAATGGAGTCACAAAGGTGAACCCTAACCCTAATTATATTATATTAAACAAAATGTGAAATTTGTCCTTTTATTCAAATCCAGGTGCGAAATGCTAAGAGAAGATGCACCCAAAGCTGTAACAGCTGGCAAATATACAACTATTAGTCTATAACTATATTTTCAGTTCCTCATGTGGGTTATTCTTGCAGATTGGTGGGTAAAAAAAATGAATTTTTTAAAATTTCAAATTAAATTAACAAAATATGCAAAAATTAAAAGTGTGTAAAAGCAGTTGTGTGTGGCAATAAAGCTTAAAACTAATATGAAAACTAAATCGTCATATTGGTTCTGAGCCACATTTTTACAATCTTTTTGTGTCCACCCACCCCCATACTGCAGAGTACGTATTCCTTCCAAAGCTGGGAAGCCAAATATTGCTGTAACAGGAGTGTAAACCTGATAGGTTGGAAAGATGCAGTCTCATGAAACCATCATGTAGTGCCTGTGCTTCCTTAATCTGCAGTAAAAATATCTATTTAAAAAAAGTATATATATATATATATATATATAGTGCTGATGTCATAATTGTGTGAGGGCCCTCTTGTTCTTCTTGATTCTTATTTTTTCATTCAGTCATTTATTAATTATTTATTCCCAATCATCCAGGCTTTTGGGGTACATAACATGCTCAAAAACTCATGGAAATCCACACACAGGTTGGAGTCCGCTGCCATTAGGAGGTCAGGCCACTGGGCCTGCACACATATACACTTTGTACACTTCTAGATCTCATTGAGCTGAACAGTGTTCACTATGCATGTCATGGGCTCAACTCAACATAAGATCAGACATGTTGGGTCATGTGCAAAATGCGCATTTATGACATACACACACTACAAATCCTACACACATTTTAGGTCTGTTTTTAGTTAGGCAAAATGCACATTTATCAGAACTACATATCTGGCTATTAAGAATGCACGTTTCCTGAAAAGGGATCTCGCGGCATGTCGCGTGCCAAATTGCGGGATCTCGCGGGAGAAAGCGTGCATTCTTAATGGCCAGATCTGTAGTAAATACACACACACACACATACTACACACACATTATACACACACTACACACAAGCACACATACTACACACACTATACATCCTACACACACTATACATCCTACACACACTACACACAAGCACACATACTACACACTATGTGTTGTTTACAATCTTGCTGACAAATAATTCGGTCCTCAAAAAAAAAAACTTTCACATGGGATGATACATTGAATTAATAATGTCATAGTTATGCATTTAGTATCAACCTTAAATGGCATTTCATGTGGTTCATACTACTCCTTACGATGTCACAGTTGCCACTACACAGCTCGAAAGTCCTGGGTTTGAACTTGAGCTCAGGTTAATCTCCAAGTAGAGCTTGCATGTGCTGTGGAAACTGAGTGGTTAAGACATTGGATTTCTGACAGGAAGGTCACGAGTTCAAACCTGCCCCTAAACCTCTGCTGCTCAGCTGTATAAAATGAAGTGAATGGAAGTCACTCTGGATAAGGGGTGTCTGTGAAATGCTGTCAATGCAAATGTAGATTGCCCCTGGGAGTGAATGATAATGTGTGTACTGTATGTGAGGTGTGAATGTGTATGTGTGATGCTCTGCATCCCATCCAGGGTGAGTTCTTTCATTCAGTGCTGCTGGGATTGGCTGAATAACCACTACAACCTGACCAGGTTACTAAACATTCACCTTCTGTAATTCAAATATTCAGTGTGTCTCTTTTTCTAATTTGGTTCCCCACCAATGTTTCTCTCGTGCACTGTAAAAAAAAAAAAAAAAAAAAAAAAAAAATATATATATATATATATATATTCAAGCTATTACTTTTACTGACCTACCCATTGACCTGGTATTAATTAGAAAACATGTACATCACTTTTTTTGTGCATTAAAATTTCACATATTGCATATGAATCATTTTTATGAATTCATATAGAATAATAGTGAATAAGTATATACAGTAATGCAGTGATGTATAGGGTAGCATTGCTGCCTCACAACTCCAGCATCCTGAGTTTAGTCCAGAGCTTGGGTTAATATCTGTGCAAACCTTTACATGTTGTCCTTGATGGTTTCCTTCAAGCTCTTAACTCCAAATAGCATGCCAGTAAGGGAGGAATTATTTTTTATTAATGTTTGACTTCATTGGCTAACATGAAATTCTGTTGCTGTCAGGCATGGTGACATGTTAACGGTATGCATAGAGATTTAAAACTAGGAGCTACTCCTTATAGTGACACCTTCATAAACTGAGGAAACCCCTGGCTGTTGCCATGGTGGCAACAGAGACTTAGCTTGACAGGCTGGTACGTGACAGGGAATACCTGTGAGTCATTTGTAAATAGCCACATTAGTAAACAGGAGAAATGGCTTTATCTCACCTGTTCATAAACTTTATCAGATCACAGTTCTCTCTCCTTGATCCATGTACTTGAAAATTGAACCAAACATCTCCTTGTATACATCCTCAGAATCAGTGCCTGTGTTAAATCAGTTTTGGTGACAGTGCTCCCATTTTTCAACGACCCATTGTTAAATGTGGTAGCTCAGTGGAGTAGCAGTCAGCAGTGTCAAGGGTTCGAGTCTCGAAAATGGCTACGCCTGTGTGCGTGGAGTGAGTATGTTGCTTACTATACAGCATAGACTAAGTGGTGTTTCCAAATTGTCCGTAGTGTACAGTATGGATGAGTGTGTGAGCATGTATATATGTCCCAAACCTGGCTAAGAAGGTTAAATGGAGCGGTGCAGATATCTCCCTTTGTTAAAATCTAAAGACAACAGAAATTAATGAAAGGGGAAGAGCCATCAATACACGTGGGAATGCTGTAGTACCCTTGGATAAGAAATTTTAACTATTATTATATGTGCTATGTAAAATAAATTAACCTGAACAATTATTCACGCTCCCATATGCAGTGTATTCTAAACTCTAAATCTGAAGGATCAATGTCTGTATCGGAAGCCATTAAGAGGATAAATTTAAAGATGAATAGCTATAATTGGCCAAGTGTGAAGAAAGACATCAGGATGAAAGAAATAACATAATCTCTTGTTCCCTTCCCTTGACAGTCACAGTGACATTAACCAATAGTAGGCATCTGTAAACCCATGTATTTGGAAGAGGGCAAATTGCACTTCCGAGTGTGTAGTGAGTAGCAGCATGAGAACGATGCACATGGTTGTCTTTAAGCGTCTCACAGGAAGCACATTTTTGTGCCACCCATCCTGACTGGTAAATTATACAAATAACCAAACAGATAGGGAAGATTTAGGGAAAACCCAATAGGTTGCTATTAATATTGACAATACAACAATAAAACAGTCAATATTTCTGTGATTCTGTAATTACAATCACTTACAATTCACTTACAAATCAATGACTGTTACTTGCAAACAGTACTGAACATTAAAGGACACCATGCTGTTCCAAATAGAAGAGAGCATACTGTCCTTCAAATAGACACCCAAGTAATTGCCTCTAATCCTGTATGTCAAGAGAGTTTTGCTCTGGTAACTCCAACCAAACCTATATGAAAAAAATAATAAAGAAATGAAGTGGTATGCACCATCTCATTCCCAACTATCTTTCTCCTAATGGAGGAACTGCAGCATGCTGACCATCTGTTAATCAGTTCTATTATCTATTCATCTTCAGAGACATCCAAATGGCCTCTGCGAATAATTACTTATATTTTTCCACTTTAGGCATTTAGGCATATTCTAACAAGCAACACTGTCTTGCTACCTTTCAACACAATTCAGCTTGAATATCCCTTATGAGCTATAATAATTATTCTTAAAAATTCTAACAATTGTTTTGTAAAAAAAATAAGTCCTCATATAGACTGTTACCCAAATCACTGCCACTTAAACCATTCACCAAAATCCACTAGATGGCAATGCTACCTCGAATGAAATCTGTACTTTTGGTTATATTGTATGTTTAATCAGGCTGATATCAGAAAATTTGTTCATCTGTACACAACAGGTTACTTACAGATTGAAATAATTCCGAATTCTTTACATCATTGTTCATATTATGGTTCAGACACTGTAATATTAGGGAGTTTGAACGTACTAAAAAAAAAAACCTATGTCTTATGTCTGCAGTTAAAACTAATAGAGGTCAAATGGTATGGGTTTTATTGTTCCTGAGAAGCTGTGAGGTCTGCTCACTTACACTCCTCCTTTTCAGACACCCTGACTTTATACTTCCATGTCACACCCCTGTTTCTATTCCTCCATAAAGCTCTTATTGCTTTTGCGCCAGGCAATAACAAATCACTCCGAGGGCTTTGTCTTCTCTTGATGGCTGTGTCTTGGCGATTGTGTGCACGTGTGTATGGCCAGCTGGGCCTTTTGTTGCATGTAATGTGGATCATGCCCTCTAGTGACCCAGAGCTCCAACAGCACTGGATTTATTGAGTAAGAGAACAGGTTTCTGGAACAGAGACACACGGCCATATGGCACTACAACTGGACTGACAAGAACAGAAGAAATAGAATTTGTTCTAAAAGTTCTTAGCCAGCAAGAACCTCGGACCTGTTTTACTTCCATAGTGTATATGTACTCTATAGTCGTTTTAGAGAATGGGCATTTTGAATCCAAGAACAAACTCCGGAGGTCATTATTTCAGATACCAGAACCAAGATTGCTGCTCATATTTCCCAGCTGAGCTCTGTTTGAAAACATCACACAGTACTTTCACAGAATGTTCTAATGCCTGCCTGTGTCATCTGTTGTTTTTGATCCTAAGTAGTGACTCAGTAGCAGGGTTTTGAGTTCGGGGAGACATTAGGCATATCGGTGAAAAGGCAGGACGTGAGAAGAATTATTGCTCCTGTTGTGTTGTTTGTGTTAAGGTATAATTAATTGTTTCTGATTGACTACTTAATGACTTTCAAATGAATAATCAACTCAGACTCAGAACACTGCTTTCTTTCCTGCGTTCTTTTTTGCATGCATCTTAACTAGTTATGGGAATCAGTATCCATTCCTTAATCAATCATTGGTTTGAGTAAACCAATTGATGGTCGATTAATAATCGGTTTAACTGCACAATACAAGGCTTCTTGTGTCCAGAAAATCAGATGCACTATTACTACATCCAGAGTACATGACTCATATGTACACAGAGGTGGGTAGAGTAGCCAAAAAAATTACTCAAGTAAGAGTAGCTGTACTTCAAAATAATATAACTCAGGTAGATGTAAAAACTAGTCATCCAAAATATTACTCAAGTAAGAGTAAAAATGTATTCGGTGAAAAGACTACTCAATACTTGAATCTTTGAATCTCGTTCAGCAAAATGAACGAATCTTTTTTTGAATCATTTAGTTCATTTCGTTAATTTGATCAGAAATAAAATAAAATGTTACATTTTCAATAAACAGACCCCCAACACGTCTACATATACAAATTTTGACTATAAATCCAGTAATGAAAATATTACAATGCAGCTAAGGATATATTATTATAAACAGAATGAGAAGCTCACCATCATATCTTCTAGTCTGAGTCGTTCGTTCTTTTGAATCGATTGCACTGCATAGCATCTTTTGGAGTCACGTGACAAAAAAACGAACGACTGACTAAAAGAGTCACTGAGAAAGAATCGCTCAATTATGTTTCTTGTGTACTGCACTACATAGAGTCTATGGGAGTCACATGATAAAAGAACGAACGACTAGAACTTGAAGATTAGTTGAGAATCGTTCAATTCTGTTTCCTGTACATAACCTAAGGAGGTTTTGCGTTGATTTGCGCCCAGTAGAAAATGAACTTATCACTCCGATATTACTCGTTCTTCTGAATCATTTTAAAGATTCGTTCAAAAGGAACGAATCATTCATGAACGACCCATCACTAGTATGAAGCTGTTCTTTTGCAAGCGAAACATGCTTGTATATGATGTATATGATGCCAGGGATGCATCATATTTTTTGGGGTGCATAAACATATACAACACATATATTGTTAAAGTAACATTATATGTACAATTAAAGTTAACATATAATCACACAAACATAAAAAAAGCATTCTATACTCACCGCAAGATCCCACTAGTAGCGGCATGGATTTATGGGCGTTCCGCAAAATTAAAGAAATATCCGGAAACTTTTGTTTGTGCATGCGCATTCACAAGTAGGATACATTTACAGAACACCAGCTGAATGTTTTTTCCCACTATGCCGTCTGACCTGATTGGGAAAATGGAGTCATGCGATTATTGTTGCTGCGTCTGATTGGTGAAACAGTCAGGTGGTCGAGCTACCGGCTGCATGTTTAGAATAAATGGTCAGAAAAGTAACGAGTCAAGTGGAGCTGAATGTAGAGGAGTAAGAGTAGCATTTCTTCTTCACAAATCTACTCAAGTAAAAGTAAAAAATATGGTGCAGAAAAACTACTCATAGAAGTAATATTTTTCCAAAAAGTTACTCAAATAAATGTAACGAAGTAAATGTAACTCATTCCTACACACCTCTGTACATGCATCAACTAGGATTACTCACATAAGAATAAGATTATAACTTGCGCCTAAAGCACAGTGATTTTTTCTTCTTCATATATCCCAGATTGGAAGCTGGGATCAGAGCGCAGGGTCAGCCAGGACACAGTGCCCCTTGGTTGTGGTAGGGTTTGAACAAAGGACCAAAGGAGGTGGAAAGAGTACTAAAATTTTGTACTCAAGTAAAAGTACTGTTACTTCAGTAAAATTTTACTGAAGTACAAGTAACGTTACCATTATAAAAATCTACTCAAAAGTAAAAGTAGCTAATAAAAAATTTACTCAGAGTAAAAGTTACAGAGTTACTTTTTCTTTTTTAACAGCGGGGGTGGGATGAGGCATTCTAGTGTAGTTAAAAAAAGATGAGCAGATATAAATCTCAAACTAGTTGTTAACTGAAGGAACACCTTTGCATAATAAATCTGTTGTCTTTCTTGAGCTTGAAAATCAAAGTGGTGACTTAAATATGGCGTTACATCCCAGTCTAACGTTGGGCTGTACAGCAAAAGAATGGTTCAGGGTTCTAATTTAAAAAAAGAAAGAACTAGATCCAGTCATTAACTGATGAAATAATAAGGTTTGTATTGCTTTACAACACACACACACACACACACACACACACACACACACACACACACACACACACACACACACACACACACACACACACACACACAACAGGAGGAGGATCAAAATGGTATTTATATTTTGTTTATTATTTTGGCCTGGGTCCACCCTGAATCTGATCCTCCTCCTGTTGTGTGTGTGTGTGTGTGTGTGTGTGTGTATTTTTTTGTAAAGCAATAGAAACCTTATTATGCAACAACAAAAAACAAAAATACAGGTACCTTCCCTGACTCCCTAAACCAAAACCAGTGAATAAATTCCCTCTTCCCAAAATAAATGGCAGTCACGCCCCTACTACTGGTGAGTACACAAACATACAGTGAAATTATCTACAAATATATACAAAGACCAACCAAACCAAACGGGCAAAGCAATAATCAAAGTCAATGGGAGGCAAAAAGTCAAAACCAGAACACACAACCAAATATCAAAACACCAAAATCACAACCTCTTTCATCTTTCCCGCGTCTCTCTCCGGTTTATATACGGTCGCGCTGGTTGATGACGTCATTCTCAGGGCGGATGCGACCGTGTGGAAGGTCAGGTAGATGCCGATGTGCGGACAGTCAGAAAACCTGGAGTAGAGTCTGGAGCTGCGCGCGACCAGGGCACGATACACACACGCTAAGCATTTATACAAAGCATAATATATATAATTTTTTAAAATTAATTTTGTATTTTCATTCATTTGTTTTACTCAGTAGCGAATATGATTTAAAAATTAATTACAATACTTCAAACAAAACATACTTAAGTAAAAGTAAAATTACAGATTTTAAAAATTACTTTAAAAAGTAGAAGTACACAAAAAAAAACTACTGAGTTACACTAACGCGAGTAAATGTAATTCGTTACTTTCCACCTCTGCACAGGAGATTCCGATCTTTAGTCCAATACCTTAACAAGATTTTTTTTGTTAAGATTTTTAAGATTTTTCCTTCATTGATTGTTTACATTTTTTCTAAAACCAATGCACACACATACTCGGACTGGCTTTTGTTCCAGGAAAATTGTACTGTAGTTAAGGTTACCTTGAGATGCATTGTCATTCACTTCACACAATCGTGTTGTGAACATGCACACGTATTGGCATTATATGCATTTAAAAACACGTAGCGTACCATGTTTTAGGAATTTTTAACAATTCAAACTGATTGCTATTTTTCTAAAGATTCTATTCCCACTGTAGCACAGGAGCATCACTTAGGATTTGTGAACTAACATCTGATTACAATTTGAATAGACGTGTCCTGTATTCATTTGTCTATTACACTCATCTATTATCTGTACTCATCAGCTTGATCCGAAGCATGACATTCTCTGTGTAAAAAAAACACAGTAACTCATGATGATTTTAGTCATGTTTAGACAGCCTGACTGTTTTAAGAATGTGATCTTCATACACCCTGGTGATCTCGCTTTAGAAAAAAAAGCAACATCAAGACTATGAATTAAATAGAAACAAGTACTGTGCTCAATTGGACTACCAACTCTCCTGACCTGAACCCCATAGAGAATCTGTGGGATATTGTGAAGAGAAAGTTGAGAGACGCAAGACCCAACACTCTGGATGAGCTTAAGGCCGCTATCGAAGCATCCTGGGCCACCATAACACCTCAGCAGTGCCAAAGGCTGATTGCCTCCATGCCATGCCGCATTGAACCAGTCATTTCTGCAAAAAGGTTCCCGACCAAGTATTGAGTGCATAACTGAACATAATTATTTGAAGGTTGACTTTTTTTGTATTAAAAACACTTTTCTTTTATTGGTTGGATGAAATATGCTAATTGTTTGAGATAGGAATTTTGGGTTTTCATGAGCTGTATGCCAAAATCATCAATGTTAAAACAATAAAAGGCTTGAACTACTTCAAGTTGTGTGTAATAAATCTAAAATATATGAAAGTCTAATGTTTATCAGTACATTACAGAAAATAATGAACTTTATCAGAATATTCTAATTTTTTGAGAAGGACCAGTACACTCGCTTGTGGCTGTATTGGCAAAGCCCCACAGCAGCGCTCCAAAATCTATAGAAAGCCTTCCCAGAATATAGGAGGTAATTATAAAAGAAAAGAGAGACTACATTGAAATGGGATGTTTAACAATATGTATAGTATATATGGGTGTGATGGTCAGGAGTGCACATACTTCTGGTCATAGTGTGTTTTAATAACTTTGGAAACAGTTCAAACCAGAAACCTGTCGTTTTTTTTTACTGATGATTAAATATGACACTTTGTGCAATCTGAAGACATCTGATACAGTAAATACTACTTTTATCTGCCTTGGTTCAACATGGTGTAATATTGTTATGAACCGCTTGCAGTGCTGCAGTGTTTAACCTGACTGGAGTAAAGGCTCATATCTAATTACACATTAAAACATACACACGTCAAAATATGCAACTAGACGGTGCACATTTAAACCTGTGTTCAGATGGAAGTACAATACCCATAATAGCTTGTCTGAATCAAACAAAATCAAATTCAGTCCCCGATATTCCTCTGTGACTTCCTCACTGTTGACAAATGGCTCTCCTTTTTGCCCTTCAGAAGCTGCACCAGGGATCACAGCAACCCTTTCATAGGAGTCAAACTCACTTAGGTTTATTACCATTGCTGACTATGACCTTGGTCGTTTTATGTCCTAGGCTCCCCCATTGTATTTTTTAGGGTCACAGAGTGGAACAGGACACTTGTTTCACATGGAGAGCCCTCAATTATGTTAGCCCTTCACAGCAGACACAAAGTCAATGGAAGAAAAACCGTGGCTGCTTAAAGAGGGAGAAAGAATGAAATGGGACACTTACAAGGGAGTCACTTACTCCATTAGACAAAATAAAAAAGTTGCACATTAGTGTCCAAAATAAGACATCGCAGTGTTGAAATTAAGACATACTACAAAGCTGTCCAAAATCGATCCTACTTCATTCCAAACTGACCTTAATAATTGAGATCAGATTCGACTTTGGCCTTTGGCAACTATTATTTAAGCAAATATCAGCTTCTACATAGTAGTTAAAGCCACTGATGCTCTAGTTAGTGTTTGTCACATGCCAGATTATTGTAGACTACACTGCTCAAACGTATGATATTAAAAGCTAAACACTTTTAAAAGCTATATTAAAGCAATACTCTTAGATCTAGACTAGTATTGTGTTGTGTCTTACTAATTAATCAATTAGATAATTACGCTTTATTAGTAGGTTGTTATACCTAATAAATATGTTGACATCTATGGGGTGTATTTATCAGTCACAATGTTTATTTTCTTCCTCAATTTTTGCCAGAGTGTGCTGGAATAGGAGATAAAAAAAATATAATATCCCCAAAATCCAAACCTGATCATCCGACAAGTGGTAATTATTTGAAGAAACACCTAATGGAATGGTTCTCTGTATACTGTGTTGAAGTAAAATGGCTCACCACAGAGTGCATGCACACGCATACTTACACACACATACACACACTCAAAAGAAAACTCCCTGGTTCGCTCTGACCTCAAAACGACGAGACGGCAGCCTCAGCGTGTATCAGAGTGAGTTTAGTCTGAGTGTTGGTGGGTGGCCATGCCTGGGAGTCAAGATTCTCCACAGCAGATGCCAAAGGCTAGTCTGGCAACGCAACTCCACCGCATCGGCGAGTGAGTTAGAAACAGTTTGTTTATGTGTATAGACTTTTAAAACTAAGCAACGTAAAGTTTGAAATGTTTGCTTCCTACATATATTTTTACATCAAATTAGATTAGAATTAGAAATGTGTGAGTTTCTATTACTATTCATAGCTTTATACAGTAAAATGTGACTGATTTTTTTCTGTCTTTTTTTGTCCCATGAAGAAGCAAAGCTGTGCACAATTTCTTTTATTACTTAATAAAAATATTTGTTCCATATAAATTTTGTGACTGTATGCACGGCTCACATGGCCACTGAATTTATTCATTCTTGACAGACAATATTTTTTATGTGGGAAAATATTTATTTGTAAAATAAATATTCTTATGAGAAAATGCTTGAATAAAATGGTTAACAATTAAACATCAAATTTATGATTATTATTTACTGGTAAGTTAATCAAAGACTTAAAATCATTCAACTAGAATTTATCACAAACATAGCTGCTAGATTAGCCACACACACACACACAAAAAAAAAAAAAAATCAGTGGTGTAGTGGTTAACACCATCGCCTTGCACCTCCAGGGTCTGGGTTCGATTCCAGCCAGGCTCAATTCCTGTGTCTGTGTGCATGGAATTTGCATGTTCTCTGCATGAGTTTCCTCCGGGTACTCCGGTTTCCTCCCACAGTCCAAATATATGCAGATTAGGCTAATTGGCGTTCCCAAATTGCCCGTGGTGTGTGTGTGTGTGTGTGTGTGTGTGTGTGTGTGTGTGTGTGTGTGTGTGTGTGTGTGTGTGTGTGTGTGTGTGTGTGTGTGTGTTTATGTGCCCTGTGATGGATTGGCCTTTCCAGGGTGTACAACACCTCATGCTCTAAGTCTGCTGGGATAGGCTCCAGGCCCCCTGTGATCTGAACACAGGATAAAGCGGTATAGACGATGAGTGAGTGTTAGGTGCAGCTCTAACAGACAACATAACATTGTGAAGCAACCACATCATGTGTATCTGTTATGAGCTCCAAATAGATGAAGATTTTATCTGTCATCTATGTAAATAATTTTAAAAAATTGTCTGTACATGTCAGAACTCGCTCTTTCAATAATATTGTTTCATTCTGAAAGAATTCTGTCTGTATGTTTGTCTGGATGTCTGTCCAGATTTTGTCACAGCATCAAACTGGCTTGACAGAATTTACTGAAACTTTGGTATTTGTTAGGTATTTGCCTGAAGTAACCTGTGCCATAAGTAATCAAATGTTGAATAGAAGTGACATTATGAGCAGTTAACTAAATTGGTGCAAACAAGGCATAAGATACTTAACCTTAATCGTTTTATTTTCTTTTTATGAGTAAGGTAGGCAGAGAGTTCTACCACACAGAAAGACACATGGGCTTACGTGGGCTTCAACCTGACATAATAATAGCACTGATTATATTAAATCTGATCAGCTTTTTTTTTTTTAGCTTTAACTTTTTATCTATTCCTACAAACACGATGGGTACGTACACTAGTGTATATTACATTACAGCAAAGAATTTTAACAATAAAATAAGAAAAAAAAATCTTTTTATTATTATTGCATGTCTCAGCTTGTTAGGACGCTTGGGTCTGAGGGCAGGGTCAGCCTTGCTCAAGAGCCCAACAGGGGCATATGGGAAGTGCTGTTATTCAAACCCTGCAACCTTCTGATCACTAACCCGGAGCTGTAACCCTCCAGCCGCCACTGCCCTAATACTGATTGTGCTCCAAATCTCAGAAAGATTTCTGTATGAGCCTACTTGCAATATTTTAATACATTTATTTGGTTCTGTTTCCAAAAATATCTACAAATTAGTAGTCTATTTTAAACCACAGTGACTCTAAACAGGCATTGTCAACGGTGAACAAATTAACTTTGAACATGCATCATGGAGCTTTCACATTAATGAATGTGGTCTTTATCTAGTCAGCTTCTGATAGCACCATCAAATAAAAGTAGAAACCTTTTGCTTTCTTATCGCTTCTGTATTCCTTGCTTAACACCTCTTATCTTAACCCAAGCTTGTGAAAGAAAAAAGGTATTTCCAACTAGAACCCATGACCTGTTTATTTTGAATAATGTGACCATATTAAGTTGTATCCCTAATACAGCATTAAACATAGGTGGAAATAATAGTATTACTTAACACAAGGGCACTAAGGTGTTAGTTATTATTAGTGAGGTAATTTGATCATACCAGAGGATTGGAGTGTTTTGCTACAAGCAAAAAAAAAAAAAAAAAAAATGCATCCTTGTAAATCAAATGTATAATACTATCTTTGGATTTAATTGATCATACAGGTTTGAATTATATTTAATCATGTAGGTTATTTCATAGTTACATATTTGCACACAGCTGCAAACCTAAAATACTGTGTGTGTATGTGTGTGTGTGTGTGTGTGTGTGTGTGTGTGTGTGTGTGTGTGTGTGTGTGTGTGTGTGTGTGTCTGTGTGCATGCATGTGTGTATTTATACAACCAAACACAGCTGTCAGGTCTAATAGCTTTCAAAATGTGCACTTTTATTATAACAGAGAAAATGCCATGGACAAATGGCTAACATGCAATGCATATTTTGAATGATAGAAATCCTTCACAGACAATGGAAATCTTTTTAGTAAAGAGGAGGACAAAGCGATACTTATGCTGATATAATAGTCCAGATACCAAGCTATCTGGACATGAAGAAAGTGTGTGGCCACTTGATAATAGATGTCATTATACTGAAGTGTTAAAGCATCACACAGTACTTTTGCACAGTGTTCAAGCCAGTATCATCTGTTGTTTTTGAAAGTAAGTAATGACTCAGTGTTCTCTAACAGCTTCTGGCATTGCTGGTATGAAGGATCTAAATAGATATGCGATTGGCTCATTCACAGCTGCGCCAGAATCCAGTTTCCCATAATGCATTAGTGATGCTCTGTACAATGACGTGAATAATGAGGCCAGTTTCAAATCACTGGTGCTCTAAACCTAATGTCAAATACTGCAATAATGAGATTGTGAATGTGGGATATTTTAGAGTTGCAGTGGGTTTAAAAAAATTTTTTTTAAAGAGAGACATTTAAAACTGATTTAAATTTTTATTATTTTTTTTACTTAAAAATGGAAGCAAAAGGTTTTAGATTTTTTAAATATTTTAACCAGTATGGTAAAGAAAGAGAAAGCTGTACAGAATATTAAATTTTAATATATTATTTATTCTTTAAAAAAAAAATCTATTTCCTTAGCATATTCATGCAGATTTGACCATTTTAATTGCTTTGTACTAAAGGTCAGATTTTCCTAATTCCTTCTCTTGAACTGTTTGTTCAGTGTGTAACAGTTCCAATATGTCACTAATGACAAAAGCAATACAATTTGTTGTATTAGCCACCTGGCCAAAAGAAAAATTCTCACACCTTAATATTTCCTTCACCCGCCTTTTAGCTTTGATTACGGCACACAGTGTGGTGGCCAATTTATGTGTGAAAACCATCCCACATGCTCCCAGAACCACAATCTTTCACAATTTGAGTTCTGGAATATAGCTGTGCCATCAGAGAAGAAAAACTCCATAGATATGATAATCTGGTCATCCAGTACATTCAAGCCATCAGCTGACTTTATTTTATTACATTATGGGTACATCACTTTATGCTCTTCCCTTCTAACTCGAAATGCTCATCACTCTGGGATAGGGGGAAAATGAACTCATAAGACCATGTGACATTTTTCTGTTGAACCAAAGTCCAGTCTTTATGCTCCCTAGCAAACCAAAGAATTTTTTTCTCAATTAGTCTCATTAACAAGTGTTTTTGTCTATATAGTGTGTAGACAGTATAACGTGTAGTATGTGTGTGTTTGTGTGTGTGTGTGTGTGTGTGTGTGTGTGTGTGTGTGTGTGTGTGTGTGTGTAAATAGATAGATAGATGCTTTATTGATCCCGGTGGAAATTCCAGATATTCAGCAGAAATAGAGACAGTAACACAAAGACAGGTTGTACAGTAGATGTGATTTCACACTGTACCTTACATATAGTCAGTAAACAAAGGATAATGTGAGAACTTGGCAGAAGTTACTTGTACAAACCCTACAAGATATATACTGTACGAGGCATAAAAATAAAGCATATAAATCACAAGTTAAAATAAATAATAATAATAACTAATAAGAGAAATTAAATTGAAGAACGCAGTGCAGCCTTGATGTGCAATTTTATGTGTGGGAGTGCACAGCAGTGCAAATTGTATTAATTGTGCAAATAACTTAGTATTTGTGCAAAGAACAGCATGAAAGAGACAATGAAACCAAGTCTGTGTGTATAATGTATGTAATAGTGAGAGTAACTGAGCAGACCCTGAAGCAACCAGATGAGATGTTCATAATTTCATTATTAATCACAGCTGTGTGATTTCTACTGGCATTTAAAATGTGTATTTATTTATTTATTATTATTTATTTTTATTTATTATTTTTTTACAAAGGAACTTCACGAGGCATTTAAACAATCTCTCATCATCATTGTCATTCCTAGTGTTTTATTCCCTTTATTTTCCGATCACATTTTTTCTGTTGACAGTTGAAGACTACAGTATCCTTCCTGGTTTGTAATACTGTTTTGGACAGTTCATAAACCAATTCCAGTCATTTCTACCTTAAACAGAATGCAATAAAATACAATACTTTGATGTGGACTATTTTAGCAGGTGAAACACATATACTTCCGACACAAATTTAGCATTCAATTCCTAAATACTGTAGCAATCCTCTACTTATTGTTTTCTATTTAAGAGAGAAAGTGATGGAGGAACTGTGTATACTTTTTGTAGTACATTTTGCACTTTTCACTAATATGACTGGGCTTCAGTCTGACACGGAATATTCTCTATATGCATTAGCGTCTCCCTCACATGCAATTTATGCATCATGGTTCTGTCACTATCTACTGACATTTTTAGGGTGAATCACAATATGTTTGGTCTCACAAAAAAAAAAAAAGAGAAAGAAAGAAATAAGTCCAGGTATATTAAAGCATTTCAGATTATTGTATGGCTTTATTAACAGGAAAAGTTTAAGTATGAGGAATATTAAAGTAGAAAAAACTCTGTATTCTTATATTATTATACTGTATGCTTATATAATGTTTAATCATATATAGCAATGTATGCTTATTTTACAGTAGAGGGAAACAAGGATGGAATTGCTGGGGAGAAAAATAAGGACCTTGCAAGTGTAACATCAGCAGCATACACTGGTTTGAACGACTGCAGTATCACATTTTGGCTTCTGTGATACTGTCGATCAGCATATCCTTTACTCGTTCATTTACCGTACATGGACTTCAAGTGGCTTGCCATTTTTAAACTGCTTGAAAGAATAGGCACTTGAGCCACACACTAGATAGGAAATGATATCTGGAAATGAAAGAGGATGTTAAATGTTCAGATTATTATTCCTGTTCTATTCCTTTTCCTACGCTGTTTGGGTCCACACCATCTACAAGACAGATATCTACAGATCGACAGATATCTTTCCTGGAGTTTGATGTGTTAGAACCACCTTTTTGTGTTCATGAAAGATCACAGCTAGAGGTCTTTTTAAGCTTTAACAGTGTGTGTGTGTGTGTGTGTGTGTGTGTGTGTGTGTGTGTGTGTGTGTGTGTGTGTGTGTGTGTGTGTCTGTGAATATTTTTGTAGCATCTAAACAAATAACTAACTGAACTAAAATGGCAGAATGATCCCATTATGGAGTGCAGTGTGGTATCATTTTCCAAGCACTATTCAAGTCATACATTTCCAAATGCAATTCGTTTATTTATTCAGTAATAAATTCATTTATTCTGCTTTATACTGATCAGGGTTGCAGTGGATCCAGAGCCATATCATGAGGCAGGAATCCACTGTGCAAGGGATGCCAGTATACTGTATTGCAGCACACCATGCACACCCATTCCCACACTCATTTAAACCATGGGAGATTTGGCACAGTCAGTCCACCTACTGCAGTGGTGTTTGCAAGGTAACAAGAAAGTCAAATAGACATATGCAGAACGTGCACAGAAACTCCACACAGACAGTGACTCAAGCTCAGAATTAAACCCACGAGTGCAAGAATTGTCCAAATTACATATTCATGTATGTTTGTAGATTCAGGCATATTTAATATTGTTAAATGCATAGACATCTTTCCCAGCCAAGAAACAGCTTATTATTATACACAGACATGCAACAAGTAAGTGGACCGCATATGTTATCTTTAAGCATGCTAAAATTCCAACAATTTGTAATCCAAAAAATAAAAAATTTAACTGTAATTTTTAGCATGCAAGAAATAAGTAGACAGCTTATGATATGTTTAAGCATGCTAAAAATATAAAATAAAAATGTATTTGGATTTGGATTACAAATTGCTGGTCAATCAGATGATGGACTGTCCCAACGATAAATAGCTAGGAATCTTGTAATCCACTTTGTACCTGTAACTAAATTCAAGTTAAATTAAAAGATCAGTGTAACATTCCAGTGGAATCGCAACCTTATTGACCTGGACCTTCTGAAAGACTATGCTGTTGGAAGATCTGTCAGGAACAATCCTCATATTTTTATGCCTAGGTCATTGGCCAGGCAGACACTGTGCAGTTTTTATTAATAGTGTATGATGTATTAACCCACACTGTCTGCAACCTGCAAACTTTTCGCTTACACAATGTGTTGTATGTGTAACCCTTGTGTGTGTTCATGTTTTTGTTACTGAGTAAGTATTCACGAGTCTGATTGACCCAACACATTATTGGGTTTTTTAATTAACACAGCCATAACAATTGATTTAAAAAAATACTATTTATTGATAGAAGTGCTATTTTTTTTGTGATAAAATGAAGTAAAACAGAAAAATCAATTATAATCAAGATCTGGGTGGGGGGAAAAGGATCTTTATCATGAACAAATATATAAATGAAACAGGCTTTTATCAGAAATCTTTAATCTAAAGTTATCTTTATTTCTTTTAACTTAATGAGAAATTTAACACGTTCGTGTCAGTCTAAGCAAAAAGTGCCCCCTGAACAGATACCCATGCCAGTCTACACAACACAACAACCCTACTAAACACACAGCCTATTCATGTCGTCCAATACAAGATATGAGTGCCAGAGTTTTACTGTATGTGTTGCAGATGTATTTCTTATACTTGATGCATGTACAGTACACTATGTCTTTCTGGCTGAGAATGGATTAGATAGGGAACTAAAACTCTGAATTTAGTTTTGTCTACATCTGATGTTAACTTCAGCCAGCTCCAAATCTAATCTATCCATCCATCATGATACATGATCTCACCTCAGTGTGCTTGTGTACATATCATTCACTCACACACACACACACACGCACGCACGCACACAAGTCAAGTAGGCTTTTATTGTCATTTCAACCATATACAGTTCAGTACACAGTGAAACGAAACAACGTTCCTCCAGGACCAAGGTGCTACATACATGCAACGACATAAATTAACAACACAAATTTAACAACGCAACACACGCACACACACACACACACACACACACACACACACACACACACACACACACACACACACACACATGCCCATATATTGTGTGTGTGTGTGTGTGTGTGTGTGTGTGTGTGTGTGTGTGTGTGTGTGTGTGTGTACACAAAAGGTGAGTGGGAGATCATGTACATGTGGAATTGTGGAAGATCAAACTATTGGCCTGTTTGCACAAAACATCCAACCCAAATTTCTGACATACCGGAAATCCATAAGATCATCCACCAGCCAGATCTGTGACGATTTAGGTACTGGCTTTCTGTTCATACTGCACATCAAATGACAACTGAGTGGACTTGGTTATAAAATTTGTCAGGAGCGACTGATTCAGAAATAAAATAGCTTTAAAGGCACAAAAGAAGTCCTCACTCTCTTACTAATTCTTTTTACCACGTTTTCTGTAAAGAGCCAGCTGGACATGCAAAGCCACAGTACTAACCGCTTTGCCACTGTGCCCAAAAGTTAATAAAATATTGCTGACTCATTCTGTAAAGGCCTGGAGCTACCAGGGAATTTGAGGCACTAGGCGAGGTACTTTCTGGATACACTGCTAGTATATAAGCTACTATAAATAAGCTACTAATAAGCTATTTGCTCAATGTAAAGACCTGTACCAATAGACATGAATTAGGAGATTTTTTTTTTTTTTTTACTGCGATTGCTTAATATTTTCACAGCTGAAATAACAGCACTTAAGCAGTATAAATGAATTTTAACATGCTGGAATAGTTTTAAGACAAATCTTAATCTTTACCTGATTTACTTTTTCGATTTGTCATCTGTGATTCACTCTCTGATTACTGAACAGTTAGTGTATTTGACTTACGACGAAAGAAGTACAAGATGCAAACATACATTTTTCTATATGCTCTCTTTTCCACTGATTGTAAAAAGATATGTAGATTCAAAATCTTGCTATGTTCATTTTTGTACCATTTCCCAATGAGGCCAATACCATATAATGTTGTCACACGAAACAAAATTTTGTGAAATTAGAAGTAGTTTTAAATTAGTTAACAATATTTAATGAATAGCTAATAGAAATCTTACCAATTTGGTGCATGCTGTAGGAATTTGATCATAAAACTAGGTCATTGATCATGTAACTATTTTATTTGGTTGTGTGTGTACCAGGATTATTGTAATAACCCAAAATGACATGTTTTTGTGGTACCTTCTTGTAAGCCAGCGCTTTGCAATGCTCTTTTTTTTTTACTCTGCAGGTCAACAAACTCAGTTGCGCGTCACAGATGACGCAAAAAAACCCGATCTTTTAAGGGCCATACGGAGAGCTAGGATGTAGAAAACGGTGCTTGGAGAGTAATTTGCAGGTTGGGTGTGCAGCGTGTCAGGGGCGGGGTCAGGGGACAGGTGGTTACCCTGCGCGCGCTGTCTCTTTAAGGGTAGTCTCGTGCCGCGCGCTGTCTTTGCACACTGAGCTCGCGCGCGTCATGTCTTAATTACAGCGCGGAGCTCGCGCGGAGCAGGTGCATCACATAGCTTCAGCGGGCACGTGCATGCAGTGCAGACAGCTGGAGCAGAAAGTCCGTTTCTCGAGCTTCGTTATGTTCACCAGTATCTGTCTAGGTTAAGACACAGGGCTCAGGCTTAGTTTGAATACTGATGTGTGTGTGAGTGTGAGTGTGTGTGTGTGTGTGGTTACTCATCCCGCAAGAGTAGTTCAAGTAAGATGCGCTTTTTCTCGAAATGCGACACTTTCGGCTTGTTTGTGTGTGTTTTTATGAGTATTGTTAATAGTTAAATATATTTTATTTTTTTCCCGGTAACATGCGCACTCCATAAATATGGGACTTGCCGTTTTCGGTGTCTGTTCACGCGCTCATTCCACGCAAATATCACTCTGTTGCTGTACAATTCGAAACAAACCTAGGCTCCAGGACAAGCGGGACAATGATGTTGCTGGTCAGAAAAAGCGTCCTGCTGTTTTTCATTCAGACCTGCCTATGCACAGGTAAGTTTCAAAAGAAAGTGAACTAAAAAAAAAAAAAAGTTCTGGGATGAAAATGGAAAACCGTAGCACTAGTTACAAAATGTACACCCTGTGTTAATATTTGCTTTGACGGATAAATATTAATAATGAGCATTTGCATATATCATTCATATTTAATGAATAATCAGCTTTAAGTACGATATGCCATGTGTATTTATTAAACTTTATACTTATTCCTGTCCTATTCATATTTTGTATTTATGGTCTGTTTATTCTGATTCATTGACTCATTGATTTATTGCTAATAACCACCCCACACACACTATTGATTCCTGTGTAACTCTGTTCTCACAACCTTTGTATGGATCATTTGTGGTGCATGAAACGTGTAAAACTGGCATGTGCCTGTCAGTCCAGATGTTTCACTCACTGCATTATGCATACACACTTGACAGCAACAAAGGTGCAGATCCTTAAAACCGTTTATATAATACAGCAGCAAGCAGAAGTGCTAAAGGCATCTGATGATATAATCAAGGATATTCATCTAATCAGTGCTGCATCAAATCTCCAAAGTCATTATGTTATTGTTTGCTTGGGTTGCACTGGGATGACACAAAATTCCATCTATTAAATATCATTTTTCATTCTGAACAGTGAAAGGCTCTTTTTTTTTTCTGCTTGATCCACCAAATGGACCCGAAGTGTAATCGTCGTTAATTTTGTATTCTAGGTTGTACGTGAACTCAGTATGAAGCAGTTCACCGACGTAGGTGTTGCTACAGCATTTAAAGGGAATTCAAATGATGGAACAGGTTTTGACTTTTCATATGAATTAATGTATAATGTATAATTAATGTAATATACAGATGAATCAACAGCTGCACCGTTGCATTTACTCTTGCTGTGAACATGCTGTATATGATGAATTATATTTCCCAATTTTAAGCTACAATTATGGCTCTCCAGTTTATTAAAATCTGGAGTGTTTGCTGTGTTTACAGGGAGGCTTTTGCATAAACCGAATCAAATGAAGTTGATTAGCCTGTAAACACTGATGTTCAGATTTTACTTCTTAGCATGTTTAGCCGAATGGTTGTTCAGTTAATAGCGTTAGAAAGATTATGGAGATTGACATGATTATACATTTCAGATTTACCTGCAGGCATATTTAGCTAGTTCACAAAACTGCCCATGTTCAAACTATATAAGTAACCGTGAGACAATGTTGTCCAAAGCAAATAAGCGATAGTTTAATCATGCAGGTCAGCATTCCTGTATTGGCCTTGTGTGTTGAGCAGCACATAGCAGGGTTTTTAAATCCACATTAGAAGCTTGCCCCAGGCCCTTTACTGGTGATGGCTGTGCTAATGCAATGAAAGAGCTGCAAATATAGAAAATTGCAGTGACTTTTTCTGCCCTGGCTTGCTGCCTTGTTTGCCAGTTAAATAAAAATAATGTGTGAAATGAATGTGTTAATTCTGTAGGCAGTGTGAAACATTTGTTCACTGCAAGAAAAAAAAAAAACTAAAGTACATAAATTGATAGTTGAACCTTTTGTTTAATTAAAACAATTAAATCAGTCTAATATGTCTGCAGATATTTATTAATGAGTTTTGGTGAAATTTTTTCATGTCTGGTTAAAAACAAACAGTGATGGGGAAAGTTTGTGCTCCATCTGTTATGGCTACGTTCAGGAGTACTGCTCCCTACTCAACTGTATACTGCTTTAACAAATGTTTTGGGGTGGTAGAATGTAGGTCCAAATTTAAGGTGTAGCATAAGACGCTATTATGATGACACCACACACTGTAAAAGTGCACACATACTGTATATCAACAATTATACTAGTAGCTTGCGTCTTGAGTCAAGCATAAGTGTGTTCGCATTACAGTTTAAAAGAACTACATGTCCTTGTGCTCTAAACTTTTGAACACAATTTCTTCTGCATCATTTCAGCTCCAACACTTGGGTCTAGGAGTATTGGTCTACCAGTGGTTGCTAAATCAGAATGGCTTTAAAGCAGGGCAGATTGTTCAGTGTTTGGCCAACAGACGGTCTCTGTATTCTATTTATGTTTCCAAAATTAGTTTCTGAAATGTATTATTATTATTATTATTATTATTATTATTCTTTCGTTGTTGACTGTCAGATGTATTTTGTATCTCTAACAATAAGGCCATTGTTTTTTTTATTTATTACATAAATAATGCCAGTCTCTGTTTTTTTTTTTTTTTTTTTTTTTTTCTTTCTCCTTTTTCTGGGGAAAGCAAATGTTTTATTTAGGTTTCTGCTGTTCATTTAGCAAACAGTCAAATATTCCTTAATGGCAGTCATTCAAACTGGAATTGCTCGTTCTACCAAATTGATTTGTGTAATATCAGGAGATTAAGCTGATGGATCACCGCAGGTATTTTAAATCAACCATTGCATCTGGAAAGTCTTCCAGAAATCATTAACTTATTAGGGATTAAACTGAGGATAAGCAGGAAAAAATCTGTGTGGTTTGTGCCATTCAGTGGCTTAAAGTTGTTCAGGGAGGAACAGACCACTGTGTTTGAATAGAGTAAAAAAAAAATGGCATTACACAAATAGTCCCATCAAAGATTATGTGTGTGTATATAAAAACAGGGGCCCTTCCAGAACGGTCAAATCATTGGCCTGCCTCGCACGAACAAAACAAGTGAGGAAAAATGACCTAAATTGGGTAAAGAATTATCCAATACATTATTAAACATGAGCGGGATAGTGGTAAACCATTAAGTTCATGGAAGTAGGTAGAAAAAAAACCCCAAAACAAAGCAGTATGACCATGATAAAGAGATATCACTTAAATACTTGCCAAAAATCGCCAATAGAAATCACACAGCTATGTCTAATAACATGTACTGTATGTCTAATACTACAATACAGTATTAAAACCTGGGGATGCTGAACCATTAAGTTTGTGAAAGAAATGAGGGCAGAAAAAAAAATCATGATCAGAGGTCACTTAAACACCTCATGAAATTGCATCATAAAAAATCAACAGTAGAATTCACAACTGTTTAATAGTAAAAAGAAGAACATTTCCATCTACACAATGTGACAAGAATTCCGGATTGGGACTAAACAGCTGTGTGGGCATAAGAAAACCCACTATCCATCTAATATTATACAAAGCTTCAATTCAAGCCTTTATGCTCACTAGCATCTGGAGGCAGTGTGAGCATAAAGACTTGAATTTGGAGCAAGGGAAAATGGTCATGTGGTGTGATGAGTCCAGATTGACCCTTTGAGTTCAGACTGATGGGTGTGTCAAGCCTCTGGACGCAGTGTTATTATCTGGGGTTGTTTCAGTTGGTTAGGTCTAGTCTCAGCAATGTTATGTGGCAATAAAATGAAGTCAGCTGATGACCTGAATGTACTGAATGACCAGGTTATCACATTTATGGATTTTTTAAAAAATTCCCTGTTGGCACAGGCATATTCCACAACTCAAATAGTAAAATTGATTGTGGGAGCATGAGGAATCATTTTCACTCGTGAACCTCCCACCACATTGAGTGCGGTAATCAAAGCTGAAGGCATTCAGATTAAATATTAAGTACACCACCTTCTTTTTTGGCCATGCAGTGTGTGTGTTCTTGTGTTTGGTGAAATGTTCCCTTATGCTATAAAGGTTTCCTTGCATTAGGCCGACCAATTTCTGAGTTTCCTTCTCTTCTTTAAATTCTTTTAGGTCAGTATTAGACCGTGCATAAATTATGATCCTTATTTATTTAACACGTTCATTTGAGATTGTTATTATATTATTTACATATCTCTAAGGTAAACCACTTCTTAAATACAACCCTCCCCGTCCTTCATCTTCCATCAATTAGTCTAACAAAACCCTAGTTAGTCTCTAAGGAGGCAGAAGGAGATGCATGTTAAATATTGGTTTATATTAATTAATGAGAAGCGTTACATAACAGTGTAGCACCTAGTCATGCTGTAGTGGTATTAAAGGGGGAAAAGGCTCCAGTGTGTCTTGTCTTTCACCAGCACGGGTCTTATGCTCCACTGGAGCTGCATGAAAGCTTTGATCGAACAGCAATTGAAGTTAACTTCTGACACTCAAGGCCTCAAGATTAATCCCAGTTTGTTCTGCTCTGGTAATTCCTTCCAGTGTTATCACTTACTACTTCCCCAGAGGAGTGTGTCCAAAATGGGAGGAAGGGAATTGATGAAGACTGGTCAGTATGATTGAAAGCCTGTACTGTGGTTGGAACGATATGCTTTTAATATGGTGAGAAATGATTGCATGATGCACTTTTCTGAAGTTATGGAACCCTTAGTCATAGAGCAATAAAATGTTACCAACCACCAGCAATAGCACACTGGCAAATTAAAATATAGATTTTTTTTTTTTTGTATTTGTGGCTGCTTATGTCATTATTATTTAGTTTCTTTAATTTTACAACCAAGGCTAACAATGCAGTGAATGGTCTCAGGTTTTCCTTTTTTTAAATACAAATTTTACTATTTACGGTAGCGATGTACTGAGATGTACACACATGTTTGTTTGGCACTTGAGATCAAAGTATAATTTGATATAATATAATTTGGGTTTCTCATTTAACATGACATTTATTGGTATCAAACGTTGTGTGTTTGTTCTGACGCGTAATGCTAGTTTTGTATTGTCTCAAAATTCGTATCGCAATGGTTATAAAAGTCTGTTTTAAAATATTTGATGAACACTTTTTCCTTTCTTTTTGGAGAAGAGAAGCAATTAAAATTCTTTGTTCCTTATGGCTTTTGAAAGAGCTGCTCTCTTTTGTCTGTGTTCAAGCTGTCAGGGTATGAGCTTATCCTTGAGATGCACAGCAAGAATAATTATCCAGTGCTCCTTCATTAGACACTGTCACACACTCCCCTTTTACCAAAGCACAGAGAGGTGTCTCAAACATTCAGCCTCATGGAAAGCAACCCATTATCTGCTTTTTGATTAAGCTGCTGTAGAACATATTGTCTCTCGTGACATATTGCACTGCGATTAATAGCATAAAGGTCTAATATTTGTTTACCAGGATCTGAATTTCTTATATGGTTTATATTAGAGCTCCTAGACTCTCTTCCTACATTATGATTCAATCAACATTTATTTTATTTCCAACTACGGTGGAAGTCCTGCTTTTTCTTTAAAAATGTAAAATGGCAGTTGCTATAAAATAATGCATGAAAATGCATTTTCGTTCCTGTATCAACTCAGATTCCTCTCAAGCTGAGTTTTATCATGATAATCTTCTTACGTTCTGACCTTTTTCTGCTAGTGTTTGGGTATGCTTTAATGGAGAGAAAAAATATTTATGTATTATCATATTTAAACTAAGTGCAGAATTTTCTATGTAAGGTGAACAAAAACAAATAATGGTAAATAACTGTAAAAAAATGCTATGCCTATGTTTAATCAATTAAATAGAATTAAATACATTTAAATTAAAATTTACATAATACCAATATGTGAAAGCCAAACTTCTGAACATTGATTTGGATAGAAGTTTTTTACTGTAAATTAAAATGCATGCGGTACCGTATATTTATACCATGGAACAGTAATAATCATGCTTTAGGAACTTTTTTCCCTATAATTATAGAGTTATTGATACTTTGATGATGAAAGCTGTCTTTGTAAGTGCCCCCCCCCCAACCTCATTTCCAATGCCATTATCCTCTTCTCAAGGATGCCATAGCAACAGAACTCAGTCAGCCATGAGGTGCTCATTTCCTGGAATCTAAGAATATGAGATATGTTCTATCTGTGTCTGGCTCTTATCTGCATCTCCATCTCCATTGAGTCCCAGGAGGGGACGTGCGGTTCGTTTTCTGTGCTTTCTCTCCCGACGGCAGCCGTGCCAAACCCCAACTTTAATGTCAGCTAATTTTTACTTTCTCCCTCCTTTCGTCTGCACGTCCAGACTCTTCGAAAGCCTAATAGATGCTGAGTCATCAACTCTTCAGACTCGCTCCATCACCAGCCATTAAACGTCTACTCCACTCCCGTACTTTCTGATGTCATCTGAAGCCGGCAGTTTCATTTCATTTAACTTCAACACAAAATGCCTGTTTGAAATATTGCAGTATTGACTTTGAGGCAAATAAAAGTGTGTTTTCACCTGTAGAAGCCACATCTGATTTAATCACTACCTGTCAGGCTGAATGAAAGTTAAAAAGCTTTCTGGAATAGCTGGCTTTTTCTATGTGCTTTTTTTTTCCTTTCCTTTTTTTCAGAATTTGTTTAGTCTGAAATAGCATCAAAAAACTTTCGGTCAATTTCCTTGATTTTTAATTCTATGAATTTGAAAAGCTTTTTAGACATCCAAGCCATTTTTGGTTGTATCATAAAACCTTTTGTATGGAACGTCTAGACATGAACAGCACTAAGCACTTTGAACAGTGTAAGTTGATTTCCTTAATTTCCCACAGGCTCTCGGTTGCGTCTGGAGGACACTCCGCCTCGGATTGTGGAGGACCCGTCTGATCTAATTGTGTCTAAAGGTGAACCAGCCACTCTGAACTGCAAAGCTGAGGGACGACCTATGCCAAATGTGGAATGGTACAAAGATGGAGAACATGTAGAGACAGATAAAGATGACCCACGTTCACATCGCATGCTGTTGCCCAGTGGCTCGCT
>JAAGKR010007787.1:8668-34662 GCA_011419295.1 Clarias macrocephalus | reverse complement strand
GAGAGGTTTTTCTCACAGTAATGAATGACAAAGGGGCTTTACATACTGTACAGTACGAGTAACTTGAGGAAAACAGACCATGGCAACAACAGCGCTCATTCCATATGTGATTTATTCATTTAGCGTACTCAAAGAACAATTAGAAAGCGAGTGCGTCTGTTTCTGTGTGTATGTGCACGTGTGTGCGTGCCCTGTATGTGTGCATCACCGTTACATACTGGCACAGAATCCATACTTGTGTTCTGATATTATGCATACGCTCGTGTAGCTGACAGGCTGCCGCACATCATAAGGGAGTATCATATTATTCTCGCTGTTTCTGTCCCTCGCTCTCTGAGGTTAATGGAAATAGGGGATGTAAATTGTGTCGAGGGAAGAGGGCAGACAGATTGAATATTGAGGACATGAGTTCTTTGTGTCACAGCTGAAACAGAGTGTTGCTGCTGTATAACCTGCACTACCTGGCGCACTGTTATTTTTATTTTCCTTTTCTAATCTATGCAGCTTGTTCTTGCTTCAAAGGAAATGGTGCAGTGGTTTATCATGTCTGTGCTTTTCCAGTAGACACTAGGGCTGGGCAATGTGGTGATATGATATTAGAAGTGTAATTTGTGTGAGTGTTTTTATAACACTAAAGACCTCTCCCCCACCCCTGCTTTACAGTAAGTCAACGCCCCTAAATTATGAATCACGATGCAAAGTATATCAAAGCATGAATAAAGGAAATAAAGGTATAATTCACAGCATTTGATGTACATGCCTCCTAAATCTAGCTGATGCTTTTATAGATTTAAACATACACTATAGGGGATACCCTTACTTCCTTTAACTGCCCTCATTGTTCTGGGAAGGCTTTACGCTAGCTTGTGGAGCGCAGCTGCGGGGATTTGTGCTCATTCAGCCACGCGAGCATTAGTATGCTCGGACACTAGGGTCAGATGAGGAGGCCTGGCATGCGGCCGTCGTTTGGACTAATCCTAAAGATGTTCATTGCGGCGCCCTGTGCAGGCCAGTAAAAATTCTTCTACTTCAGCCCTGCCAATCCATCTCAATATGGGTGTGGATTTTATGCACAGAGGCACCGTCATCCTGGAACTGATTTTGAATCCATAAAAAAGGTTACATATACAGTGCAAAAGTCTTTCTTCATATTAAATTATAACACATAACATTGGGTTCCCAAACATTGGGAACAAATGTTTTACTGTTTTGCAAAGTGCCTAAAGATACATTTTATATAATGTTGTTTATGTAACAACCTCAGCACCAAACCTCATTTCCCCTCTCGTCTGTCCCGACCATTCAGCATCACCGGTATATTAATCACCGGCCTGATCATCTGTCATCATCTGCACCTGTTTCTCACTGGTTCATGCCTTAAGTTAGATATTTTTATACTTGAACGATTCATAAGTCACTGTGTGGTTTAACAAAACAAAAACATTCCTCTGAAATTGTTCAGGTACAGGGACTGGACTGAAAATGAGAAGCAAAAACCCGCCAAAAATAAGAACTCAAAAAGTCATTTAGGATTCATATTACAGATTCCCACAATTTCTTCACTTTTTTCAGTGCTTATTTTTGTAAACATTAAGTAAAATTATCATCAAACTAATGGTTTATTCCTAAACCATTCAGCGCGTTATTTTTCTGTCAGTTTGTTGGGAATCCTATATATTATGGTAAATATTGTGTATAGAACAAGTATTCATAGAACTGGTTTGATTGGTTTAATTGCTTATAGAATATGTTCATAGAATTGTTTTGAAATGTCATAATATGATATTTTTATCACTCACCTCTTCTCCTGATTGTACATGACTTGCTTAAATATGATTTTGTACCTGGTAGAGATTTTCTCGGAGTATATCTTTAGCATATCCGGTGGAGGTTTTGTTAATTCTGCTGAGTCCGGGCTGTTAAGGCTTTGGCATAACTATTTTAGATGCTTCAATACTTTTCATGCATAACCTAATGCAACTGATTAGAGCTGGCCTCAGAAAAGTGAATATCTTTTCTCCTGTAATGGAGAATTTGGCACGATGATAAGGGAGGTGCAGTGCTCGTTGTCCTCAGCCTGCAGAAACATTGGAGCTATAGAGCTGTCAGGGAAAGCAATGAAGCCTATTTTAGGATTTTGAGCATAATTCTAAGCTTGAGTGCACTGTGAAGTACAGTATTGGATTAGGATATTAGAAAATGACATTAATCATATGGAATCTTTCAGATGAACTATTGAGTAGTTTCAAAGGGGGACAGCCATGATCTCTATACTGCAGGAAAAAAGGCATCTTATTGTAGCAAATTCTGTTGGCAGATAATTTTGCTTCTTTCTAGAAATGAATGCTAACGATGAGCAAAAGTATCTCTAAATAAAGACGATTTACCGATTGTCATTGTCGCAAAGCAGCTTTACAGAGTCAAAAGGAAATTAGTATTGAATAGGTATGAATCAACATGATCAGTTGACCAAGCTAAAAACTCAGATGGCAATAGGAAGAAATCTTGAGAAGGAACCAGACTCAACAAGGAACCCATCCTCATTTGGGTGATACCAATAGCAGGGATTTATTTGCAGTCATACTGTGTGTTAGGAGGCTGAAAGTTCAATATAACAGGAAGGGTGTTTAATTTAATATGGAGTCCACTTTTTTTGAGGCTCAGGTACAAAATAGTTTGTAGAAATTTTAGTCCTGAACTATTAAGTTACTGTATTCACAAGCCATCAGAGAACGCATCAGCCAAGTTCAAGAGCATCTTTTTGGTCGGCACCATAAAAGCAGAGTACAGCTATATATTTTGAAGGAGAGCAAATATATATTTGCATGAATGTCACCAAACATGCCACCAAATAGGACCCAGATGGTCAGAGGTTTGTGAAAGTCTGACCATAATGCTTTTGGAACATCCCATTACAGATAAATCCCACTTGTCCCATAAAGACCTCCACTCTTCTGAAAGGCTTTATTACAGATATTGGAGTGTGGCTGTGGGGATTTGCTGTGACCATTAGTGAGGTCAGGCACTGATGTTGGACGAGAAGGCCCGGGGTGCAGTCTGCATTCCTGTTCATCCAAAAATATCCTTCACACCAACATTGGCACACCTTATCTTCCTGGATCTTACTCCATACAAAGACATTCACAACTGCATGCTTCCACGTATGGATGTGATGGTCAGGTGTCCACAAACTTTTGGCCATATATTGTCTCTTGGTGTTGTGTGTGCATAGAGAAGATTATTTATTTTTGCAACATATGCCTTTTGGTTCAGAATGACAAAATAAGCTGATCACTTAAATGCCAGTGAGAATTTGTGAAGCTGCAAAACACCAAATAAAAGACTTCTAAGCATTTGTATCAGTTCCACAATCTGATGTGCTTAGTATTAGCACTCTTTATCCAAAGCCTGAGCGAGCACCCTTCCTGAGGCACAATGAATTTATTTGAGCGGGACCAGAAATCCATGACCGCTGATTTACTTTCTGACCTCTTGTGCACTGATGTCAATAAAATAATGTTCTGCTCAGCTGGGTGACACCATTACGGCCAGAATTTGAAAGCCTAAAGATTCAAAATTGCACAATTCAATGTTGTCAGGTTTTAGAAATAATTGCAGAATGCGACGAACAACAAGCATTCGAACTTCACTGTGAGTGTATTTGGAAAAGGAATTATTTGCTGTGTGCATTATATCAGAATCTAACTTTTAAGACATGCATACCAACAGCCTGCCATCAAAAGCAGAATGCATAGAAGGAAAAACATCTAGCACCAGGTTTGAAACATGGATCAGTGGTGAATTGGGGGGGCTCTTCTGAAGATAAATCATCATGAATTCTATTAATTAGTGTATCATGTTTCAACCCAAAACCCTGGTTAGACTTGTCCAAAGCCAAACATACTTTCCAAGAAATATGAAAATGTAAAAGTCACGTAGTATCACTGTTTACCAATGACCTTCTTAATCAGTATGTCATGTTATGGAGATGCAAGTGCAGGTTAGAGCATTTATTAAAATATAATGACAAACAGACGCACAAAAATCATAAACAAGAGCAGGCAAAAAGTCTGGTGATAATCAAGCAGTACAGTGTTGGTAGATCCAAACAACAACAAAAATCTGAACAATAAGGCATAAAATGCAAGGTTTGAGAGAGTCAGCTTAGAGCCTGCATTAGTTCACCAACAGCTGTATGTCCGTAGTCTGTTTGTACAGGTGCAGATATGTTTGGGAGCGTGTGCATGATTAAACCTCCGATGACTAAACATGTTGCTCTTTAGTCGTGAGTGTTGCGCTGGGGAATGTGTCTGTGGCAGCCATGATCATAGTCCATGATGTGTTCTGGGAAATGCAGGTTCTGCTGATTCTGGTGCTGACATGACACTCGAAATTGAATTTTACAGAACACCTGTGGGAGAATTCCATGTACACAGCTCAGGATTAATTCTGCATAGCAGAGTGAAAAAAAAAAGTTAAGTGTCTCCACATACAAGATGATACTGTATTGTTATTCTGCTTAGAATAGGTATAATAAAATATTAATTGTAAGGTTGCTTATGCTTTTCATGCCAGTGTTTTTGTGCAAATTTACTTAGGCTGTGCAATGCCCTTGTAGCTTCGAACTGAACATATTATTTATTGCATAATAAATATATTATTTAATAGAATCAGAATCAGGTTCATTGGCCAAGAATGTTGATGTACACAAGGCATTTGATTCTGGATGTTAGTGACCCTCAAAAGTACAGACATTAGGACACTGATATTGTATCTAGACATGACATTATCCACGGGAAGTACACAACATTCAAGAACTACTGTATACAGAGTATCAGGTTAGCAGTGTACATAAAGTGAGTGTGCATGGTACAGTAGTAGTGTACATCACACATGAGGATATATATGTATATCTTTTTCTATAATTTCTGTTTATTTTTATGTAGGATGTCATTAAGGGCACTGCATGTCATTAATTCTGCATGCAGAAAACGGTGTGTGCTACTTACAATTTTCATCCATTAGCATGCTCTCGACAACGAACACCAGTAGCTAAACCTATGCCACATGGAACAGATTTCAGATTAATCAGTGTGTGCTCTGTGAATCTCAGTAAGAACCCATTTCAGATGTGGCGGTTTGAATGTTCTGATACAGCACAGGTGTTCTCGCAGCCTGGCGAAATCCACTCTGACTAGGTTGGTAATAATTGCTTCTAATTGCAATTAATAATTGCACCCGCAAGACCAGACTCTACAGTACATTTCCGGCAGTTTTGGGGAGATCATGCGTTCTCTTAAATATTTCCTGATTTTCGACTGTTCCTTTTTATAATTCCTTCCACCATAAAATGGCTTCTGCTGCAAAACAGATGACTACATGCGTCTTTTCCTTGTCTGCCATTCATTTGCCCAACCGCCTCAGAGTCGACCTTGAAAAGACAGCAAACAAATTGCATTTCCTTTTTAGTGCTATTCGAGTTCAGACAGATAGACAAGAGGTCTGTTGTCCTGTACTTGACAGCACAGGCTATTAAGGGTGCAGAGGAAGAAAGGGATGATGCAGGTAATAATTCTGTCCTTTTCTCTGTTTTTTGTTTCTTCCTTTTTTCAGATCTGGGTTTGAACAGGATGTGGAGACTGGCTACTCTCAGTATCCTGACAGCTGCCACGGTGAGCACAAAACCCCAAGTGTCCCCTGTCCTAGTACATTGCTTTTGTACGCATTTAGTGTAAATGAATTTAGTCCCTGTTCAGGCCTGATGTTTCTCATTCGTCAAGACTTATTTGGCTACGTTACATTAGTAGTGTGGACAGCAACTTGTCCCTGAGAATAGAAATCACTTAATGAACAATGGGGTCGGGTTCACACTTTTCAAGTGGAATCGAGCTTCTTTTAACTGTTCAGTTAATGTAACAAGAATTTCGTTTGTTTGTCCAGGCCATGGGAATATATCAAAATTTAATTCAGGAGATCACTGTACTATGTGCATACCAGCTATATACTGTATAAGTTCCCTCTTGTCTACATACAGTGGTGTGAAGAAAAAAAAACACATGTTTTGCATAAACAGTACGTAACCCTTAAATCATTTAGATCATCAAACTAACTAATTTTACACAAACATAACCTGAGTAAATACAAAAGGCAGTTTTTAAATGCTAATGTAATTTATTAAGGGAAAAAAGCTGTCCAAACCTGCCTGGCACTTTGTGGAAAAAGTAATTGCCCCTTAAACCTAATAACTGGTTGTGCCGCTGCAATCAAGCAGTTGAGATAACTGGCCGTGATCAGAATCATTTAAATTTGACGTACACGAAAAATTATAATACTAATAATCAGCACTTGGCAAATATTTTTTTACAGCCCTGTACTTCTTCCTACCATTATTAACATAAGCATTAATTTGTGTCTGTGAATTATTCTATTCAATATCACAGCTGTTCGTAATGTATATCTTTTGGTAACAACACAAGACCATTGTAGCATCTTGGTAAAAAAAAAAAATGTTACTTAAAAAATTATTCATGATGTGTCCATTAAATATTTTAGTACATAGATTTGGAAGCTGTAGATATATAGGAAGCATTATTATACCATTGGACAGATTTGCTATTTTAAATCCCTTGAGAGCACAAAATGTTCACACAAAAAAAACTATGACACATAGAGGGCTCTACTGAAAGTAAAGCAATAGCGAGCATAACTTTATTAACTGACCGGTTGTTCAAATAGTTTGTCTGCAGGTTGGTAGAGTAATTTTCCTTTATACAAAGGTACTATTATTTAATTAGCAATAACCGGGAAGGGGATATCATCCGGCAGCTAAATCTAAGCAGTTTTTTGTTTGATATTGGGTACTTTTGACTTCAGGTTTGCTGTGGTGTAGAGGTGCTTTGGGCACACTTGCCAACCTCACTGCTGAGTAAATGTGATCATGAGTGGTCAGTGGAGACGCATTCCAGACACACGGAAATTCTTAATGTAAACAACTATCGGTCTTGATTGTCCACTTGCGTCCATGGGAATATATGAGGCAGATCCTAGTTATAAATCTGTACAGAAAACAGAAATATTCCAGAAATCTAACTTGATTTAAAAAAATTATAAAAATTAAATGAAATAGCTCTTGTTAATATTTACATTTATTCTCCTGTAATCCTAGATGTTTTGGCAACCACGCGAAAACAGAACCCTGCACTGGATTCAGCATATGGTCAGTCTATTCCTTCTTCATTTTAGATCACGCAAGTCACGTCTCCATCCAACACATGCATATATTCATCATTCTAATCATCTGCTGGTGTGCTTTTTATTTCCCACTTTGAATTTTTCCACTCAAACATGTACAGTACATGCAATCCAGCTCCATTGGCTTGTTCAAGACACATCAGGTTCCATCTTTTATTTAGATAATGTCTATATATTGCCTGTGCATTCCTTACTTCGTTTGCCGACACTCCAAGGTTGGCTGCGCAAATGGTAGATGTATTACAGCATATTGCTTTGATATGAGTGTAAGTCAATTTACCTCACTCTCACCTCTGAAATCACCACGCACCCTGCCTTAGCTCTGCTCTCACACTCTTTTATTGATGCCCTCATTCCAGATCAATATGTACAAACACAGAAATGGGCATCAGGGAGCTTAATGCCTATAAAATGAGGCTGCGGGAGTCCCACTGCTGTAGTTCAGCTGAAACACATGCACATGCTGATTTTTCAACTTGACTAGTGAATACAACCAGTGTGTGGTGTGTGATCATGGGTGTGAGAAAGAGTGCACTGAGCAATAATCAGCTAATAGTATTTGACACAAGTGTGTGTGTGTGTGTGTGTGTGTGTGTGTGTGTGTGTGTGTGTGTGTGTGTGTGTGTGTGTGTGTGTGTGTGTGTGTAAATGCTGCATCATGTGTCAGCTGAGTTTTTCAGTGCAGACACATTGGCAGGTGGGTCATGGCCCCAGAGTTATTGTTCTGAAGCACATCAACAGCGCATTGTGACAGACGGACAGCACTGCTGCTGTCTGCCGACTTAACTCCATTCAGCTGAACAAACCTCACACATACATACACGTATACAATCGACTGTCTTATTCGGGTGCACAACTGAGAATTGCTTACCATACCGGCTCCATCGTTCCTGTTCTGCACAACAACGAAAAAAAGCTTTTCTGCATTCATGGAGCTCGTTGCAGTCTCTCAGTAAATGTGACAAGGAAGGGAAAAAAAAGCGTAGTCCAGGTGTCCACCTCTATGTTGTAGTGTCAGTCAGCGTGAGTGAGATGAAAAGAGGGTACACTATGGGAGCTCTGCTGATTAATTTCGTTCATCTCTCATGCAGACACAGCTTTTCTAGATCGGCATAAATCAACAGATCATTTATTTAGTTTACCCGATGTTTGTTTATCCCCATTCTGTGACAAAGCTCATAGCACAGAGCAATTATTTTAATGCAGAGAAACACCCCCTTAAGCACTGAAGCATTCCACTCTCCGTCTCTCTCTCTCTCTCTCTCTCTCATCACTAAACATAGTCAGTACATACAGCCCTCCCTAAAAGTACTGGAACAGCAAGGCCAAATCTTTTTGTTTGTGCTCGACACTGAAGAGTTCAAGCTCAAAAGCCGAATACGAGACGATAGATCAGCATTATAGCCGATATTTACATCTTGATGTAGTCAACAACTTAAAAATGTTTGCAATTTTTGAGCTCAAACTCATTGATTTTTCATGTGATTAAAGTTTTGCAACATGTGACTGACGGGTGTTTTTGTTGCCGTGGTTGTTGCAGGCGTTCTGGGTTAGCTTAGTTATTTCAACAGTCAAAGATTTCTGAAAGTCCTTACCTTATTTGAAGCACTAGGTTCACCCTGTGAAGAATGCATTTGTTTTTAAAATTGATGAACCAACATGAAGCGACCAAGACCAGCGAGCTGTGTATGGGAGGAACACCAGTCATTTTGAAGCAGAGAAAAGATGGAAACAATGGACACGGCTAATGCAACAATTTGAAATGTCCTAAAAAAGGAAAGAAAAGGAAAAAAAAAAACACAGCAGTGCAATCAGAAATCAAGCAAGTCTTCCAAGAAAAGCAACAACAGTGAAAAGCTATGCAGAAAAATCCTCCCAAAGCAGCCAGTGATATCATCAACAACATCCACAGGTCAGGGGAGAAGGTATCACAATCCACTAGAAGACCTTCATCAGAGATCGCGAGGAAACAAAATTCTCGAACCAAGATTGATCTCTATCAAAGCAGTGAAAAGCCTAATGTGTGGGTGAAGTTAGGATCTTTAAATGATGTTGAACCTAGAAGCTCATTGTTCAAGCAGTGTGGAGGTGCAGTAGTATCATGGCATGAGCTTCCAGAACTGTCTCTGAAACAGGCTCACTACTCTTTATTGAGGATGCAACTTATGGATCTTACACAAACATCCTGTTTGTCAGTTTAATAAGAAATGCATCAAATCTAATGGGGCGGAAGTCCATCTCGTAAATCCCAAAGACTTCATCAGGGGAAAAGAAGAGAAGGTTTTAGACTCAAGTCAATCACCAGTCCTAAACCCAATTCTTCATGCATTTCACCTCCTAAAGAGCAGAATGAGGATAGTTATTGCAAGCAAGGATTTTACAACCGAATATGAGGTGCTATTTATTTCCACTAGTTTTGCTCATCCAAAGGGAACATCTGGAAATCTAAGCCTAAATGTTGGTTTTTAATTTCATATTCATGTTTTAATCCTTGTTTAGTAACCATGGGGAAAAAAGGTACCACGTTTTTAGCGTTTTCAACAACACCCAAAGTGAAACTGTTCAGTCTGTTTATTTTGCCATTCCACTCCCAGGTGTGTAAAAAGACAAAGAGTTGAATGATAATAAATAAAAATAATAACCTTATTATTTATAGTCTCGGCTCCCCATTTGCCTGGTGCAGATACCATGCTGACAGACATGATTGGAACAAGCCTGATGAGCTGGCAAATTTGTGTGTCGGGGAGGGGGAGACAGGGCAGGCAAGGGTCAGTCGCTCTGTGTCTGCGTGGGTGGCAGGTTTTTCTCACTTTGTGGAGACAAAATAGCGCCATGGCGTAGTGAGGCCATACATGTTTATCTCTCTCTCTCTCTCTCTCTCTCTCTCTCTCTCTCTCTCTCTTGTTTACATTCATCTCTCTCTCTCTCTCTCTATAGAGAGAGAGAGAGAGAGATGAATGTAAACGAGAGAGAGAGAGAGAGATGAATGTAAACAATGTACGTGTGTGTATGTATATATGCATATATCTTACAAAACCTGTGCTTTGCATGTATGTTTTTAATAAGGTTAAGGTGGAGGCAGTGCGAGTCAGTTATTCAAAACTTAATGGAAATGCCTCACAAAGATACAGTTACTAACATGTTGCGTGTGTGTGGCAGCTGGTGAACTCCTGGTTATATGGAAACCTTATAAAGGCAGCTCATTAACCACCAGGCAATCTCGAGAGCCTCTCTCCTATGAATTGGTTCAAGGACACACACTATTTGAGAACAGGTTCTTTACCAAAGCATCAATAATTAAAACCGTCTCGGCTGAAAAATTTGGGATGGCTTCATCCAGGACTGCCGCAGTATTAAAGAAAGGGGGCCCCTCAAAGCAAGTCTTACTGAGTGTCAAGCTGTGTCATGAAATTTCTGTATTGTGCAACTTCAAAATAGAGAGATAGTGGAAAGAAGTAAAGTGGTTTGAAAATCGACAGATTTTTTTTAAAAGAAGAGAAGAATGAAGAAGCAGGATTTCTCGCTGAGCTTTTGTTCCTACTGTAAATCAGTTTCTGTTCTAGAAGTGCTTTAAAACCTGCAGCTTTTAGAGCACTTCTAGAATCCTACATTTAAATTCACAGTATCTTTGTGTTTACAAACTACTAAAACATTCTACATGGTTTTAACTAGCAACTAGCGGGTACAGAATTTTATCCTTAGCACAAATAAGCTCAAAAGTCAGCTTTCTTTATAGCAAACCTGCAAAACTAGGTCATTACTCGGCAGGAAAAGCTGGGTCAGGTACAAAAAAAGTCACTGTTTGAATTTAAATAATTGCTTTTAACCCTAACTCTCTCTGCGGGTAGCTTCTCATTTTTAAACAAAGATATCAGAAGATGCATGCTGTTGTCATGGAAATTGTTTAACTGTGTTCCAACATGGTCAAATGATTGGTCTAAAATGACTAAGAAATATCAAACTGATATTAAAACCTGGAAGAATAGCAGTAATAGAAATAGAAATGACTTCCATGTTTAATGGTGGAAGTACAAGCATTTCCACACACACACAATGTGACGAGAACTCAATCAACAGCTGTGTGGCCATAGGAAAACCACTTGTTAGTGAGACTAATAAAAAAAAATCTTCAATTTGGTAGAGACATAAAAATTGGACTTTTAATCAGTGGGATTGAAAGTCTGATGAGTGTCGCTCATCAGTGTAACCATTGAGTGGATCAATAAGAATTTTACTCTGAGTTGGGCTACATTTAGAGCATTTTCGGGGTTCATGCAATATCAATGCAGTAGCAGGTGTATTTGATGGAATTCTTCAGACATGGAGCATTTCGAAAACCTTTGGTCACGTTGTGCTCTGGGATATTGAGTGGTGGGATATTAGTGCATCCCTGATTCATACATTTGTATATACTGATCAGCCATTAAATAAAAAAAAAATGCAAAACATTAAGCCCAGTGTTGTATAGCTTCCCCACCACAAGACCTCTGGGAGTGTGTGCTGTGGTGTCTGGCACCAGGACGTTATTGGTGGATCGTTTGAATGCTGTGGGTGGCGGGTTTGGACATTAGTGGATCGGACCAGCTTGTCGCACCTGTCATACGAGTACTTAATAGAAGTGAGGTCTGGGAAATTTGGAGTTCAGGTAAACAACTTTTCGCTCCATACATGGCAGGCTGTGATGCACTGTGTGTTCTGATCCCTTTTTACTGTTACCAGCATTGACTTTTTTTTAGGTAATTTATGCTGCATTGGCTTTTCTGTGGGATCAGGCTGGGCAGGCTGGCCTCTGGTCCACACAGGCATAGATGAGCATTGGGTTCCCATGATTCTGTCACCGGTTTACTGGTGTATAATTAATCATCAATGTTACTCAGTCCACATGGCAGTGGAGTTAGTGTTGTGACTGATCAGTATATATAATAGATTTTCAAAAGAATTTTAAAGTAAATGTATAACACGGAAGAAAACAGGCAGTAATCACTTCATAACAGCAAATTTAGTCATTTTGTTTAGATCAGATGCAATATTGTTTCACTGTTAGTGTCATGTTTTTCACCATCACTTTGAATCTATTTTTAATCTACAGTCATTTACACACAGTTAGTTCTGTGTCTGTTTTACAATTTCAATTCATGTACAATGCAAGGTTTTAGCCAACTCCTTATATGGTTTTACAGTCGTAAATTTGAACCTCTTCCTTCACCATCAGTTAGCCATTTTGGGTGCGCGTTTTTATAAAGCAGTAAGTTGTAGGTCAGAGTTGTAGGTCATGTCTGCGGCCAGTGAAATTGAGGTTAGAACATGCTGTTCTGATGCTTTAGGATATGTCTGGGTTTCTTAAACTTAATTAAATTCCAGATTTCCTGCTGAGTGCATGTACATTCTTTGTATTTATTTTTGATCAAATGCCGATTTGCTGTATAGATTAAAAGTTAAAGTCTCTGTTTGTTTGTTTGTTTTTTTCAAGAAGTCTTTATGCAAAGCGATTCTCAGTCTTGTCATACTGTTATCATGCATTCAGTGGATAGTTACTATGGCAGCATCTTTGTGCTGCTCTCGTTCCCACAATCTCTATCCATAGAACATGAATGGGAGGCAGAAGAGAAACGCTTTTGTGGCTGTTGGAACAACAATAACACCACAATGAGAAGCCCGTCTGCTAGTGCTATAGTGAACTTAAATTACCTTTACACACCTATAACTTAAGGGTTTTGTGGAAGGTTAATTGTTTAAGTTTTTTAAAGGGCATTTGGTCGGCACCTTTTCTGGAAGCAAAACCGTCTGTCTGGGTTCCACATAGAACCTTTTGCCTGGACTCCTCCCTGAAGGCAGAGCAAGCTCATTGATATGGACTGATTTTATCATTTAAAAAAAATAAACTAATAGTGATGTTTGTAATATAATGCTTTAATTACTTCATTTTTTGCTGCATGTACACACAATGTTTTTGTATGTTAATATGATGCACTTAAAGGACTTGACTGACTGGTTACTCTGTTGCCCCCTTCCAACACAACCACAGGAAAGACCTCACCCACAAGCGCCAGCCCAACCATTCAGGGACCAGCTCTGCCTAAAGGGCCAAGTGTCTCTGAGAAAGGTACCCACCCTGCGGAGGGGGAGCGGGGAGGGCGGGGCTCCCCTGGCTTGGAGCCAATCAATGTGGAGATGGAGGGTAAGGGGGCAGCGAGAGGCTTTAATTATACTATCTGTCTTCTGGTTTTCCAGTTCCTTCATTTTGAACTCTTTTGCGCTGTACTGGATCCTGCTGTGTGGCCCTCAGCTTCACACACACTTACACTCACACAGACACTTGGTGCACTAGTCAGAATGCCAGTGATGAATGTTTTTGAGAAATAAATAATAATAATAATGATGAACTCGTGTAACTTAAGTGTTTTATGAAACACTGTTAACAATTAAGCAATATCAGTAGAGGATACATTACAGCCAATTTCTTTACCTTTCGATGAGAGACGTAAATTGCAGTGTGCCAACTTTTACAACCAATTAGAGCTTTCTCTAGTAAGTAGAAAACAATTCACGCTGTCCGAGAGCTTCCGATCCATACAGTACGTATTGCTTAAATTATGCAAAATTATTGACGCCCCATGCAAGAAAAGAAGCCATTAAACCCTCAAAGACGGCTATTTACATCTTTTCATAATCAATAATATGCCTTAATGCGCTGCGCATTGTGTTTTGCCATTAGGGTGCGTCTTTTTTCCCCATGGTTCCTGATGGAGCGCCTAGACTATGTGAAGAGGAGCTCATAAATCCTGTTCCTGCTGAGCTCTGTGCCGCTCTCATACACTTTCACTGTTGTTGCCATGATCATCCACTCAACCCGTAATGAGAACGCCAGCAAAAAATAAATAAGCCTGCAGGCACTGGCTAATAAAAAAATATATAATAAAAATGAAAAATAAAAATTCTTCGGTACAAATATCAATACCCCAAGATAGGAAAACTCAGAGTGAAGTGAAGAGATCATAAACATCATACAGTATTTCTCTTATTTCATTAATTCCACTTATTAAAGATTTTCTGTTCAGTCAACAAATCTCACTTTATCCAGCCATTTACCTTAATCCATCACTTTTCCATCTTTCTGACTTTGAACTATTTGCAGTTTAAATTCTTTAGGCAAAAGATCAGAGACTTAGAGTGTCAGTGTCAATGTGGTGGCATATACAGTATCAGAAAACCTTTGTCTGAACGGGTTGTAAAAATAGCACGACAACCTGCTTGAAAATTATTATAAATATATAAACTCTAAGAAAGTAACATAAACATATCAAAGTGAAATAAGGCATAGGTGCATGCAGTAGAAATGCAATATTGCACTGTAAATGACAGCCTTGGGACCAAGACCAGTGTGATACATTTATAATGTATAAAGACATGCATTCTCATCCCAAGTTTCATTCTGCGCTATTATGTGTAAAAGCAGTAAATTGGGAGCACAGGTTAAGGTCTGCTTTACTATTACACGTTCCAGACACCCACCTGGCCTATAATATAACCCACCTATAACCTATAATGATGCTTCAGGTTCCAGCAGAAAGGAAACTTGCACCAATTACTGCCCAGAGGTGTCTGGGGCTTGTAACTGCTACCACAGCTATTTTAAACACACTCACAGGCCATTTATGAATTCAAATGAAGTGAACCGGGGTGCGCCGAAGACTCCTGTCCTCCGATAATTTGTGCGTGTTCAGGAGAAGGCTGGACTCATAATCGGGAGCAGGATGCTTGTGTCTGGAGCTCATTAGACTGAGCGAGAGCAGAGGACACCGGACATGAACTCGAGCTGAACTGTTAAAAAGCCCCTTGGCCCTGTGATTATTAATACCTTATGAGAAAGAACAAAAAGTGAGAAAAATTGACACAGTGCAGCTTTTTTTTTTAATACTTTGAGTAAGTGACTCGTTTTGCTGTAACAATTGTTACAGTATTAACTACAGCACACACAACGCAACACAATACAGAAAACAAAACGCACTCTGAGCATAAAAGGTAATGATTAGGGTCACCAGCAGAGTAAATGACCAGGGTTTAGTGTGAACTGAGGGTCCACACAGTGTCCAATCCAGGTAATGCGCTTGTCCTTTCCAAACTTGTTAACCTCCTCTCCTCTCCTCCCCTCCCCATCCCTGTCCTCCCCACTCTCTCCGAGCTCTGCGGAGTAGCGTGCTGTTAACCCGCCTCGTGTTCCTCTAAACCAAATGACTTTCTTCTGTTCAGCCCTCAATTCCTCTTCTCCTCGACTCCCTTCTCCCTCAATGTGTGACAAAGTAAAAGACAATACTCAGCCAAAAGAAATGTAGAACTCCTGTTGAGTTCTAGATTTCAGTGCAGGCATAGAAACAGAACGTCCTTCATTCTAGCTCTATGCAAATGCAACACAGTTCAAATTCCACATGTTTCGTCTTGACAATGCTGGAGCTAGAGGTAAGTTTGGGTTTTTTCTCTGGGCTGTCGGTGGAGAACAGGGTTAAAACAGCTGCTGTAGAATATCCCGCGCCTGTAGACCGCCCTGCTCCCGCCATCTCCTGCACGCTTCTCCACTTCTGCTCGTTTCCGTTTCAGTTCTGAGTGATTGGCACTTTTCCTCCAAGGACCAGCCCTGCTTCTTTCATTAGCTGTGTAACATGGGAAAGCCAGACACATGACCTGCATGTGCCTAACACTTCCCCTTTTTTTCTCCTTGGTTAAACGTATGTGCCATAATTAAGAAGAGTTGTTTTTGTGGTGTTTCTGCTTCCTCAGTTGATGAATATTTCCTTAATTGAGTTATTGCATGCATAATGCATCAAACACTGCATGAACCTTAAAACTGTTGCTATCAAACTCTCCCTGGGATTCACATGTGTTGTGTTTTGCTGAAAAAAGAAGGTGTACACTTGGTTATTTAATACATCAGAGCTTTTATGTTTGTAGGAACAAACTCAATCACAAAGAGCGTGGATTAGATCTTCATGTATTTCAATCAGGCCGTTCACTTGTGTATGAAATTCCTTGAGGTGCTCTTCTTACAAATGAGAATCTCTTGCAGGATTCTAATTTTCTTTCATCCTGCCATAAACAAAGCAGAATTATTAGTTCCTTTATTTATTCATTTATTAAATTTTTTTGCGAAATGATGTAGATCAAGGAGTAGTGAATCTATTCGATTGGTATGCGATGACTTTTTTCAAATCTTGGATCAGACTTCAAAATAGCAATATTATTTATATTACAACTGAAGTCAATTTTTACTTAACATGATTGTGTGTGTGCGTGTGTGTGCGTGTGTATACAGTATTGCACAAAAGTCTTGAGCCACCCGTCTTTTTTTCATATAAAATTATGTAGGTTAAAGTAATGCAATGGGCACAAATATTTTACTGTGACTGTCTGCAAAATGCCTAAAGATACAATCTTAAAACTGGTTGTTTTTGTAACAACCCCAGCGGCATCCTCATTTCCAACACAGTACTCCGCATCATCAGTATGCTAATCACCAGCCTGATCATCTGTCATCATCTGCACCTGTTTCTCGCTTTAAGTTAGATGTACTGTAGTTACAGTATGATGCAGTAGATGTATTTTATGCTTAAATGGTTCATAGGTCACTGTGTGGCTTAACAAGCAACTGGACTGGAAATGAAAGCCAAAAACTTGGCAAAAACGAGAGACAAAAAAGTAGAAGAGAGAACTATTCCTCAAGACTGCACTAAAAAATACAAGAACGTCTGTCTCTTCGGGAGCAAGAAACACGTGGTACCTCAAGACATTTGCACAGTACAGTATACTGACTTTGAGTGAGTGTGTGAGTGAGAGAGAAATGTAATGCGTCATTCTGGTCTGTTGGTGATCTGTTTAGTCTCTTGTTGTAAAAGTCAACAACCTTGTGGCTGAGATGAGTCAAGTGTTATTTATGGCAAACGAATTTAAAGAGAACAGCTTGATGAGCTCTCGTACCACTGGTGCCAGACACTGATCTCTCTCTGAGAACCGGCAAGAGACACTAGTAAGCTGTAATGTGTTTTTAACATTTCAGTTTTTTTTTTTCACTTGAGATCCTTTTAGAGCCTTTTAGTTTAATTTCTTTTTTGCACCGGTTCATTTTCGTAGGGTTGGACAGACAATCAGACAGACAGATCAGTTTGTGTAGAAAGATAAATATGTGAATATAAAAAAAAAAAAACACAGAGCCAGTGCTAAATAATTTACAATTTGTAATTAATGATATCAGCAGTTTTGCAAAAAGTGTATCCAGCTTTTCTTGAGGCCAGACATCCAGAATATTCAGCCAGATTCAAATTATAGTTTACCTTTCCAATGTCAAAAATTGCTGCTCACAATTAGCACTAAACAGCCTGTTTCATTCACATCCTGCTGCTAGGTCAAATCAGAGTGATTTGACTTACTGCAATCTAATCACGCTTTGGATTGGTTAGAAGCTGCCCGGTTGTTTTGGTCTGTATTTAAGTCTGATTGCTGCGCTCGTACCTTCCCATACCACATGCGCCAAATGCACCAGGGATCGATTCAAGTTAAGGAAAACAGTGGAGGGGGAAAAAAAAGCCAGACATGGTCTCAGAAATGAATTAGAGACACAGATTGTTACTTCTCTTAGGCAACATGTCAGACAAACTTAAGCAAATTTAACTATTCTTCCCTGTTTCTACTAATTTAACATGAAAATCCATCACCCTTCACTTATATCCATCACCCTTCCACCCCTTATACTGAAGTCCATAAGAGCAGCATGACATCCGTTAATCCTGATGGTATATGGTTTGAATAGCTTTCAATAGAGTTGATTATTGAAGAGGCTCCATAAGCACACACTTTTAAGCCGAACACTGTGAAGGATGAGTTGAAGTGATGTTACCCACAGTTAAGGGTTCTGTATTATGCCGAAATGGACGGTTAGTGCAGTGCAAGTGTGTTGAATCGTTCTGCAATTCATTCTGAGCTGCAGGTTATTTTAGAAGGTCATTAAAGATCTCACCTAATGAGGGTCATACTGTATGACTTATGAGACTAGACTACTCACTCATTATCAATACCACTTATCCTGTTTAGGGTTGAGGGGAAACCTGCAGGGGACACGGACATGAGGCAGGGGACACCCTGGACAGAGTACCAATCCATCACAGGTCACACAAGCACACACTCGCACTACAGGGAAATTGAAAAAGCCAGTTAGCCTAAGTGTCTTTGGACGTTGGGAGGAAACCAGAGTAGCAGAGAACATGCAAACTCCATGCACACAGAGCCGAGGTGGGAATCGATCCCTGGGGGTGCAAGGTGACAGTGCTAATCACTATGCCACCATGCGACTGAGACCAGTTTAAACCTAAAACTCAAACAGTAAAGGTGACAGAACATGTCCATCAGTGATGCCAGTTTTTTTGGGAGACCTTCGTATCAATGAATGTTCATTGTAGCAAAGAAAAAAAAAACATTTTAAAACAAATTTTATTTATGGAACCGAAAAAAATTACTCTTCTGTGGCATTGTTCTAAAGAGCCCTTTTTGGTACCTATATTTTTGAAGGAGTGTGGACAGCGGGTGGGAATTGGTTGTAGCTAACATTGAGGAGAAAGTTGTGTGAAAATGAAAAGGAATGGGAGGAAGTATTGTGTTACGTGATTAATAATGAGATTTGTGCTATTTTGCACACCTCATGTGCTCTCACACACAATTCATGCCAGTTGGCTCTTATTTAATTCTATTTTTAAGACTTTCGCCATTAAAACTGTGTTCCCAACTGTCACACTGCAAATTAGCTCTTAGAGAGATCTCACTTGTCACAAACCACATTGACTCGCCTCTCGCTGTTATCAGGCTTACGTAACCTTGAGTATTTATCTATTCCTGTGCTTTCTATTCCCTACCATTAGAACAGATCCTGTTATAGAAGTGGAAAAAGGCAGAGAGAGTAAGACTAACACTTGGCTGACAGTCTGTCCATCACTGTCTTCCACTTGTGTGTTTCTCCTGCACTCCTCCACTTCTCTTTGCCCTCACACCACCGATTTTAGTCTCTTTGCACCCGCTTACCTTTTAGTCAAAGCTGCCTTATGCTCATCACTGTGTCCCTCTCCTGACTCCTCCCACTCTCTCTTTCCGCCATCAGATGGTCTGTAATGTGGCTGTCCCTGTTCTTCACACATTTCTGTTATCTTTAGCTTTGTTTAGCACATTGCGCGAACATATTAGGCAAGTGCCAAGAATTGCCTCGCGTATAAACAAGGAGACACTAATGATGATGATAAGGACAAACAAAACAGCCTAAAAGAATCCTTGTATGTTTTTTCAAAGGTATGGTACGCCTTGTCAGTTTAATGTACATCATTTATTTAGCTTTCATTTACCCAAGTAAAAATCTTATTGGGATGTAAAATCTCCTACAAGGGAGCTGCTCAAGTGGCAGCACAAAACGTACAGCAAAAAAAAAAAAAAAAAACTATTCTATAATACCGGCAGTACAGCATCATAAGAACAGCGGATTACATTTGTATACAGCAACTTCAATAATCTTTAAAAATGAAAAAAAAAGAATGATTTGAATTTTCCCAGAGTAACCAATTCAGGTACATAAAGGTCAGTTTGTGCAGTGTTCTGTGCTGAATGAGCAGCAGGTACATTTTTCCTGGTTCCATCCTGACATTTTGAACAGCAGATTAAAATCTATTTCGGGAGTGTGACACATATTAGCAGTGAGTATTTGAAAGCTATACGTAAAGGTAGCAGGGTACAAGTACATTTGTAAAGTCAGGTGATCTATCTAGACACACTGGAGTTACCAAGTCTGCACACTTGTGTAAAAAACATTTGAGCTTTTTTATGATGTGAAGATGAATCATTGCAAAAACATTGCATCTACAGTTGTAACTGGGATGTGCAGACGTTTAATATCCTGTCCATAATGAAGGCCATTGGACTCCTGAATTCAGAGTTTTGTCTAGAGTATGTGCAATCATTATAAAACCCAAAGCATGGTGATGTACAGTACAGTGCACTATGCAGCAAATGTATACAATCATGTACAGTAGATCAGTATAACCAAAAACTGGCAAACGACTGAAATAACCATCTTGCATGGAAGAAATGTACAAAATTGATCTCTTTGAAATGGAGGTGAAACCAAGTTCCCTCCCTTTAGAGAGAGTTTTTCGCAGTGAGTTTTAAATAACAACTGGTGATCAATGTGAGGTTAAAAGTACAGGGATATCAGCTGGTATGTGTTAGCTGTTGAGTCGTTTTTAAAACGATGTAAGTTTTATCTGGATTTATAGTACCAAGGTCGTTTTGCACAGATAGGACTGGATGATGTCAAACCCGGACTGAAGAAACTCAGGGGCTTGAACAGCTGCTAAAGTAGCTTCACCTTATTGTACAATGTCAATGAGTGGTGCACATGGGTTAATGCAAATTATCATAAAACTGTCAGTTTGCCGGTTGTTGGCCAGAATCGGAGGTAGTCTTTTGTGTATCTTGTCCAAGTCAATTACAGCACAGAGACTTCCTTGTTCCAGCATGCATAGCGCCAGATCTCTGGGTGAATTGTTCATTGAGAGCATGATGGAACCCTGAGACACTGACTGGTCTGCTAAATGTCCAGACCTCATTCTCATAGAATGCTTGTGGGATTATTTGAATGAGCGGCTAAAACACCAACGGGCTCCGCAAACTCCGACTGACCTGCACACCCGGTCAGTGGAAAAGTGGGCTAAGCTAGAATTGACAAAACACTGGTGGCATTTCTACTCTACCTGACCGGATTGGTGGTCATAATAAAGTAGACGGAGGTGTGTTACGGTATATTTCCCCCAGGGAGCTTATACGATGTTATACTCTGAGCACAAATTTCCATCATGCTTTAGCGTAGAGTACCTGTAAGCAACCTTAAACTGCTAGGTCTTCCGACGACTTTTGTAACAGGGAAAGGGTGAGTGGGACAGCGTTTATCTTTTATAGGCATCTGCTCAGGTCTGGCTGAAAGTCAAAAATGTTTTGACAATTTGTGTGTGGACTAGATAGGATTTGTCCCTTTTTTGTACCCCCTGGTGTGAGACACATACTGCACACACATCAGGAATGAGTCATTTTATCACGGAGCATGTGGTAGACCTCAGAGCACTCCAGGCTGTGTGTGTGTGTGTCTGTTTGTGTACAGTATATGTGTGTGTGTGTGTGTCCCTACAGGGGCTTGTTGAGTCAGAGCCAGAGACGGAAAATGTCCATTATCAATACATTCCTGTTCTTTAGTCAGAGAACTACTGTCTAACCAGCGTTCAACTAGCAGAGGTTAGAATAGAAAGTGAGAAAAAGCAAATCTTTGTTTTCTTGGTTCTCTCAGAAGACATACCAGTAGTTGCTATACAGTGCTCTTTTTTTTCTTTTTTCTTTTTGCAAAAACATTAAGCTGTTGAAAGTTAAACAGCCAAAAAGAGAAGCACGCTCTGTAGGAGCAAGCCTTTCCAACTATTTCCTGACCTACATAATTCTTCTGCCAAGCAGTGAGGGCGTATGTGAGAGAGAAACGAGAAAGGTAGGGGAAAGTGTTTTTTGCCACAAGGCAAACAGAATATTGCAGAGTTTATTTTGCCATAACTCTTCCCAGTTTGCATCTACAAACAGCTGAAGAAAAACATTTAGGAGGAAAGCTTTCTTCATTTGATAGCTAGCGAAATGCCATGCTCTACTCTCTTAATGTGTTTGTATTGATGCCTGGAGGAAGATTATCTTTTTTCCTTGTACCCCAAACTTATTATGCATTCATAATTGTGCTTTTGCTTGCAGCTGCATGAAAGTACAATAGCACTTTCCTACCTCCTCCTTCTCCTTTTTTTTTCTCTTTTTCTCCCACATTTTCTCTCTCCCTCAGCCACCCACACTGCCACTATACTCCCTCTGTTGTATTTACCTGCTGCCGCATTGTGAAATAAAGCAGGTGCGCAGCTCCCGCTGGCTTAAGCACTGGTCCCAGGCTTTAAACATCCGCATCCCTTTCAGCTGTGTTTACTGTTGTAACACTCTGTACCATCTCCAGCATCAACCACAATTTATTATATAAAATGTTTTGCATGGAACATTTTGTGAATCGGTTAACCAAATTTTATACTCACAAATATTTATTTTATATCAGCATATTTAAGGTTTAGAGCATTTCTTCAGAATGCATGCTAAAGATTTTGTTTATGGAGCCAGGGTTTTGTTCAGATTTTCTTGACCTTGAATAAAGAAAAGCGACATCCGTATACAGTATATTATGGAATTGCAAAAAAATAATAATAATAATAATGTCATTTATCTCAGATTTCATGTGGTAGAAATTTCACTTTACCCCTTAGCCTGTTACGCTCATTATAATATTAAGGAGGCATAGTGATGTATTTTACATTTACATTTTATTCATATAATTGAGAGCATAGATTTTCTACTGCTGCAGTGAACAGTAAGTTGTAACAATAACAACTTTTACCCTCAAAGTTTTCAAGTACAGAGTCTGATGAAGGGCTTTCTAAATCAGAATATGATTACCACTATCCTGCTGTGCTTCACTGTCATGAGATCTTGCCTGACTCACGTTGCTATTTTTTTGTTTGTTTGTTTTTTTCTATCGCTCTTTCTTCAGGAGTCCGTCGTCCTCCTGAAGCTGACAAGTCGAACCACAGTGTTCACTACACTCTGCTAATAGCGTGTGTGCTTGTGGCCTTCGTCCTGGGTGCCTTTCTCTCTGGCTTCCTTGTCTCCTGTTACTGCAACTACAATGTAAACAAGACTAAGAGGCTGGCCAAAGACCCGGAGGCTCCCATCCCTCATGCTCTGTCTCTGCGTAGTCTAGCCAAGCTGAATGGCCTTCTAGAAAACCAGGGCAAAGATGAGAAGCTGGAGGTATCTTCTCCAAAGATCTATAACTCCTTCTTCCAGAACGGGAAGGATCATTCCGGGCGGAGACATGGTCACCATGGTGTCATGGCAGAGCTGATTCATCCTCATCACCACCACTCCTCAGAGCTGTCTGGCCTTCCCACTCCTGACTCAACACCAGAACTGCCAATCAAAAGCATGAAGGCCTTCAAGAACCAGTGGGAGAAGAATCAGAACTGCAACAATGCCAAAGAGCCCAAGTCTCACAATGTGGCTGGGTCCAGGCCCAGCTCTGCAATTCCTCAGCAGGTTTTTCCATTCGCCCATGGTCTGGCTAGCCGACAAGCTCTGGGTGGGTCTGTGCACCTGGAAGAGCGCAAGATACACAATGCAGAGCGCATCCCAAGTCAGCCACAACACTGCTACCCACACAAGATTGTAGACGTGACCTCGCTTGATGAGCTCCTCAAACACATCCATGAGATTAATGTTGCGACTGGGAAGACCCCCACCGTGCTTACCTCATCCATGTCAGCTAACTCAGGCCAGATTGCATTTGCCAACCGCGTACAGCCACAAATCCCAGAAACAGAGTCAGCTCCCTACTACAGCTCCTCCACACTGCCAAGAGACAGCCTGACACGTCGCATGGATGTGCCGCCAGAAATGCCCTCTCAGCACCAATCGACACTGGAAAGGGTATCGCGCCATGCCTCCCAGCGTCACTCTCTCATGTCAGCTGGAGGAGCTGTGTGCCGAGAACCAAGCTTTAGCCGCCGCTCACACCATCCTCCACTTCTCGCCCGGGTCAACTCCACCGGCGGCTGCGATGCACGTCACCCGCTCATACCAAATAGCTACCTGACACGTCAGCACAGCTACAGCGAGCAGCCCGAGCTCCAACGTGGAGCTGTGGTTCGTCGCACGGCCTCGCTGAAACCTGATGTCCCTCCCAAACCCCTCTTTATCCCTGCCACCTCACCTGTAAACCAGGCTGGGAAGTTCAACTACTGAGCTCCCACAGACGCTTCACTTGCACTTCAGAGTGTGTAGACTAACAAATCTACACTTGTTCATAGAGCAAGACTAGACCTCAGTCTATGTTGCTCAGTTTTATTAATGGGCAGCTTTTGAATAAATGCTGCACCACCAACAAAAATGGATTCAGTCAAGAGGAGGGAGAAAAAAAAACTGCAATAGAACTGATAATGGCTGCCAGTGTTATCAACTTCACATTTGCCATTTGAACTTGACTCTTTTTTTTTTCCTTTCTTTGTGCCTCATGAATATTTGTACCATATTGGTATTGCTCAGCTATTTGCTTATAGAAGGTGAGGAAGTAGAAGAGAATGGAACAGTGCCCATCTTGTTCTAGGCTGCCACTGTGTTGAGTGTTGCTTTTCAGTGTTCTGCTGAATTCTTGGTTATGGTATTACTAATTTTAAGGCTGAGACTAACCTAGGGTTGAGCCTTATCCTGATTCTGATTCTGATCTCTCCCACATTGAACTATTTTGTTGATGTAGACTTGATGGACTGTATCAATCCCAGTTCTAAACGTGTATAAATATGCATGTGTGTATATATATGTGTTTATATTTACACAGTATATGTACGCATATACCTAAACAGTATATGTATTCTGATAAAATGGATGATCACCTCTGAAAGTAGCTCTTTGCCTTATTTTGACAGGTCAACTTGCAGTTGAAATACCCTTCCATTATGATTTTACCCTCCAAATATTAAATCTGCTGGTAGAACACATGAGCAATAAAATATACCGCTGTATTACCATAACTTTTGCAACAGCACTGCCCACCTTTAGAGTGTCCTAGTCGAAATTCAGAAAAAGACTAATAAACGTTTATACATTCTCTTACTAGGCCTGTTTACAAATGGGATAAATTTGTCTTTAATTCAGTGTTATGAACATAGATGTGTGTAAGAGGAATGTACTGTAATCAGAGATGCATCAGGCTCATGGGTTGATCCAAAGCAGTATGTCTTTTAAGCCCCTGTAACACATGAACACTATGGTCCACTTACTTTGATGTAGTTTAAGCCACACAGAAGATGATTATTAGTGTAAATTTCGTTCTCAAAGCCTGGGCGTAAACTATGGAAACCGACCCCTCATGCCCGAATGCAGACTTGACCCCAGATCTGAACTTGTACTGTTTTCATCATGTTCAAATGTGTTTTATCATTATTAACTTTGTAGCTGTTTGGTGTAAATATAAGAACAATAACTAGCCAAATTCTGTTTGTGTAAATTTGTGCCTTATTTAATATGGTATGTGCTACAGGGGATGTGTGGGGGAATGCAATGGGGAGAAGACAGATGCTACCCTTATCATTTAATTTGCGATTTTTAAAAAAAAAAAAGAAGAAGAAAGAAAAGAGAACTTTGGTGTCTGTATGTGTCATACAAATACATATATATATATATATATAAATATAGAATATTGTAGATTTATATTTCTATTTAGACATTTTTAATATTCCCTCAATGTGTGAAGCTATTCCTTTTGGATCTGCAGCTCCCTGATTTTATAGTTCTTCACCACTTTGTTTTTGTTCTGTGTATGTGTGCATGTAAAGCAATGCTTTGCACAAGGCAAAAAAAAAAAAATGCTTATTGCAGAAACAGTTGGTTTCCAGATTTAAATTAATCCAAAGTGAATTCTCTTTTTGTGATCATTGGATCTAGCCAAAATGAAAGTTTATCCAAAAAAGTGATCTTTGCTGAAAAATAATGCTCAAAATAGAAAAAGTGGCTATTTGGGATATTGTTTTTGTTTGAATGAGGTATGTTTATTTTATTTTGTTTTTTGGGGGGGGGGGGGGGGGGGGGGGGGGTATTGA
>JAAGKR010007786.1:12524-27287 GCA_011419295.1 Clarias macrocephalus | reverse complement strand
ACTGTACCTGACTCAGACAGAGGCACAACACCGCAAGTAATGGAAATGTCAGTTAATGTTCATGTCACACACACACACTCACACACACACACTCACACACACACAGAGCATGACGAGCAGTGTCATAACCGCACTAGTCGAGCTGCAGTGAACCGTGCTTGGCAGCGCCTCTGGCTTCATCCATGTAAACAATCCGCTCGGCCGTGGGAGGGCACGAGGAAACCACAAACACACACTGCTCAGACTCTACACTGAACGTGTCCTCACTCGAGAGCCTCGCCGGTCCAAAAGAGGAGGCGTAAGGGAGATGCAGATAATGAGGTGACAGACAGCATTCACGGCTCAATCCTCCATTCAGCTGCAGCCTCGTGATCTCCATCAGGGCCTCTGAAAGTCAGCAATTAGACACGCACACATTGCCGTGATTAGCTCGGGCTCGACAGCCTGGCAATCACATCATAATGAATTCTGTCAAACTCGGCAGCTTCCTCTGTGTCTCCCACGCTAAAGAGATTTCAACGTCCCGTTTCTGGAGCGCTCAGCCAGCTGCCGCACTATACATCCACAAACCGCTGACACACACTCGCTTTAAACACGTCAAGCTTGTGTTCATCACACCAGGGAGCTGTGAGTTCTGTTAAAGACAGCGTTCCTCTCACCGTCCCACATCAGCTCTGCAGGTTAATAACGAACAGGAGATCCAGAGTGAAAGCTTTGTGTCTTTATTATGAGATCTAATTTTAGAGGAATAAAGCTGTAACCTGTTGGTTTGAGGTCGTCGCACTGGGAGAGGATTTAGTTGAGAGAAACGCGACTATTTCGAGTTCTCGTCTGTTGGAGTTAAGACGATCAGACTTTGCTTTAGTGAAGGCTGAGTGTTTTCTCCGCTCTGGCTTTTCATTAATTCTCACATTCCAGATCGGTCTCGGCGAGCGACACAGAGGTGTGAAGAAAATGATGGAGTCTGGCTTTGGCTGCGCGGATCTGCTGTTCACTTCCAATGGATCTGATCCAAAAGCAAACAAAAGACCTACAAGCAGTGAGTAATGTGAAACGTGTAGATCACATGTAGTTAAGATAAATACTAAAATAATTAACTTTTAATAAGCAATAAACAAGAGTCGGCTACAAAGCCTGATTCATTAGCAGCCAAGGCTCAGTTTAAAGGTGTGAAGGATGTAAAAGCTCTACAAATGCAGCTCACAGGGATGTTCGGATCAGAACACAGTCCACGAACGAGCCGGTCTGCAGTCTAAGTGAGAACCAGTAACACTATGGATGACTGGCTCTCTACTGCCCCCTGGCTTCCTGACCTACAGCTGCTTTCAGCTCAGTGTTGAAGTAGAAGCAAAAGCTTTTCCAGCCTTCTCATCTCCTTCTTCTTAACACTCACAACGTGGGACAAATGCAATAAAGGCAGGTTCGACTCTATCAGTAGGATTTACACGAACCGTCAGAGTAATATTATTCATCCGCTAACTGAGCTATCTGCAGCCGCTAAAGCTCTAAACGAATTAACATCGGGAATCATTCTCTATTCTTTTTCTAGTTTTAATATTAATGAGTAAGAGTCTGTGTGAAACTTCAGCATGACTATAAGTACAGTCTGTATTATAGGATGTAGTGTTAGTAGACTGAGAATGAAGAATTCTGCTCAAGTTAGCGCTCAACTTCAAGCTGATTTTCTTTTTGTATGTCAAAACAAATTGCAGCTTCACTCCGGGCTAATGAACTTCTCAAAACCGAAGCGTGACATTTCCAATAAACAAAGCCGGGGCTCCTGACATCTCAGCAATAGCTGTCAATCACATGACTGATGCTCTGTTTGAACTGAACTCCTGGTCCGGTTCAATGGTGTACAGTGTGTGCATCAGTGTGTGCTGACATTAGCACCCGTGGATTGTTTGTGTATTAGTCTGGGTTTAAATATTAAGATTTATAATTTATTATTTATTTATAATTTGTATTTATTATGATTTATAATTTATATGATTTAAACCTGGGACCTTTCGAACAGTAGTTCAATGCCTTAACCACTGAGCTACCCCTGACTCTCAGAGGCCTCCTCTAGCCATTCGGAATGTGTGTTTTATCCGATCCCTGAATCATATTCTCAATATCTCACAGATACTAATCAATTCATCTCGAGCCACTCGATTTGTCGATGTTAATCAGGGTGTCAGATGTGCTCAAGGAAATGAAGAAGAAGAAGACGGTTTCAATGATCTGAAGAGGAACACTGGTCACAAAGGCAAAAGTGTGAGGTTTTAAATAAAGAAGTCAAAAACAGTGGGATGAGGTACAAGAAACGGAAAGCAGAATACAAGGTGGTGTCACCCACTGAGAGACAGCAGAGGAGAAAAATAACCTGATCGGTTCACCACAAGTTACAGAAATACTAAAACTGAAATCTGAACACCACCAACCAAGAACCATGACTTTCTCTAGCGTCTCGAAGACACTGCTACGAACCGCGAAAGAATAAAAAGACACCGCAGTGAAGGAGGAGGACAGATAAAGCGGGAACCAGGGGGAACAGGTGGCTCACGTTACAGGTGATGAGAGGAAATGGGAAGCAAATGAGGAACAGAGGAAACAGAAACGGGACGCCCTAGGGCGTAATAATAAACAAATCAAAGGGGTCTGTAAGGCTGGGGCTCTGAGCGACAGGACAGAGCAAGCAAAGGGACGGATTGATTAGACCTCAAAGTCATATCATCAGTGCTACGAGAGCGAGTGGTTTTATTTCTGCCGCGTGGTTGGAGAGACAGTGGATGAAGTGAGAACCAGGCCGAGCTCAGCGTCCAGACAGAATTTACTGTAGTATTAATGGATGCTGGCGGTTCTTCTGGATCAGACTCAGCACTGAAATATCGATCCTGTGCTTTTTATAAGTGTTGAGATCTTTGTATATTTCATTTAAAAGTTACACACCAAGACAGCATGTTCGCTTCTCGAATCTTTCACCGCTGAGACCAAAGTGAGCACTGTCGAGCTCAGACGAACGAGTCCCTGCTGCATCAGACACTTTTTTTTTTTTTTTACTCATGTTTGGGGAAAAAATTGTAGATTAATTGCTGTATTGCAACTCTTTTGTGTGGCTGCAAAATCAATTTAGATTTTTTATTGCAATTTGAGGTGGTAATGTGTTTAAATTTCCCTATAGTCCTACAGTTGGAACACTTTAAATGGTTCACACACACACACACACACACACACACACACACACACACACACACAGGCAAATCGACAAATGGACAAATCGAATTGACACCTGTAAGTGTCACTTAACTGTTAACTATTTAATCTCATGGATCTAAAAGATACAGCACAAATATGAGCACCGTCTTTACCTCTCTCATAAAGCCTCATAAATAAAAAAGACTCCATTCATGATTGAAGATAAGATGAGAAAGAGAGAGGGAAACAACTAACCTCTTCCTCTCTCTCTCTCTCCCACTCTCCCTTTTGCATAATTCCTTCTTTAATTTACAAGTTCATGAACCATCAAGGTGTCAATCTACATGCATCTTCCAAAAGAATGTGTTGAATTCATTCGCCTCGGAGTCTAAGATCACTAGCAAACCGTTGAACAGACGTTGAACCTGCAGATATTAGTTCCCTCATCATGAGTGTGTTCTTGAGTGCCAGTGCTGACACACGGCATTAGGATCAGTGTAGCGGAGCAGCAGCGATAACATACGCTCTCTGAGTGCAGTGGGGCAGAGCGGCAGAGATTGGAGGTCAGGGAGAAGGAGGTGTCAGGACGAATAATAATATCAACAGACGCTGGACGGACGTGTGTTTCGCCTCGACTGGATACTGAAGAAACCTCCGAATGACGGGGTCGAATTATTCAGTTATTATACAGCTTATGTTTTACATATAAAGACGTGTCAAGTCAGGATTTGATATCAAGACCTTATTTAATTTATTCGTCTTGGTTCGGGCTCTGAATTGTGTGGTTTCCATGTTTATCGTTAGTGCTTCATGCGCTAAAGATGGAAGATGCTTCATGAGCTCAGGTGTATACACTGACAAAAACATTCCTGTGTGAGTGACTCGGACTGATTTAGATCATGGCAAAGTAATACCTAGATTGTTTTTATGGTTTTAAACCTTGTTAATGAGTGAGAGAGAAATACAGTTAGGACGCAGAGTTAATAACATGTTAGGCGATTTATCACAAGCCGCGAGTTCTAGGGTGTAATATGGGCCATTTAATACGAGGACGCTGGAGAAATGGGCCGTGTCTTTATGCTGATGTCGGCACGGGGTAAAGAGGCGCGGCTCAAAGCGATCGGAACGGAGCCGAGAAATTTTATTGGGGTCGATGTTGCTCGAGCGCTTGAACCAACCGTCATGCTTGCAAATGAGTTTTATAAACGAACCAATATAATATCAGCAAATAGCCTTTTAGTCTGTAGCAGAATTAAAGATTATTTTATTTCCCTGCAGAAATGAAAGAGAAGCGGGAGAAAGAAAAGCAGAAGGAACAATGAGCCGGTCTGTCTCACACACACACACACACACACGCAGTGAGACGAGACTTGATGCAGCGGAGCTTTAATCTTTTTCAGCCCGAGTTCTCTGAATCCATTACAGCATGACTCTTCTCAGCTCTGGAACACGACGTGGCCGATGATGTGTCACATCTCACCTCATAATGGCTGTAAATGAGCACACAGGGACTAGTCGATCATCATCACATTATGAGTCTCCACTCTTTTTTTTCCACGCTCTCACTTTCCCCGTTTTCCCACGCCCCGTTTCCGCCCCGTCTGCACACCGGACTCGCCTTCCTTGCTGATTACTCCAGCACTTAAACACGAGCTGTGCTTGGATTTCTCTTGTTCTTCTCCGCATCCATGACAGAATAATCCAGCATGCGAAATGAATCCAGCAGGGTCTGACTTATGAGATCGGCTCTGGAGTGCCAAAGAGCTCTTCACACAGTATGAGTGCAGATCAATTCTTGATTTCTGCTTCACCCAAATGAGGATGGGTTCCCTGCTGAGTCCGGTTCCTCTCAAGGTTTCTTCCTATTGCCATCTCAGGGAGTTCTTCCTTGCCACTGTTGCCTTTGGCTTGCTCATCAGGGACTCTCTGACTATTTTGATTCATACACATTGACATTCTATACAAACTTAACTTAAATAATTATTTTAAAGCAATGACAATTGTTTTAAGCGCTATACAAATAAAATTGAAATGGATTAAATTGAACTCTCTGAACACTCAAGCCCTTGCTGACGTCATGACCTGACTCCGACAGCCCCAACTGTTCCTGTTCAATGTGGACATCTCAAAATGTGATGAGAACCATGTCCACTTGCCCTCCCCCATCCACCTATGAAGGGGATCCAGAACAATCAGGCATTGTGTGACAGGTTGTTCGAGGGTCTGTCAGCGGCACTTCAGGATGAACTAATCTCCTGGGATCTTCCCTACTCACTCCAAGAGCTTATGTATCACCACCTCACCCCACCCTCACCAAGAGCAGGTAAACAGGAGAGACCTATGCAGATGGACAGGACCCACATCTCGCAGCCTCTGCCAAGGTTCTGGGAATCCCCGCACTGCTCTTGGAGACCCATCTCAAGGTCCAGGCCATCGACAATCTGCTCCTAGCTATCAGTCACAGGACCCCTCTTCTCAGCTTGCGGATTTCCATTCAGACTTATGCAGCTGGACAGGACCCACATCTCACCAGAGGAGCAACGGCAATTCCCCATGTGGAGGGAGCATGCTTCTACTGTGGGAAATCAGGTCATCGACTTAAGAGCTGCCTAGTAAAATGGAGGAGCCCTCAAGGTCAGCTGGGAACATTCAAGGGCACGGCTTGAAAAGGTCTCCCAAACTGCTCCCCATATTCTTCAAACACGGACAACGAACAGACCTGGTGCAGACACTGACTGAGAATCTGAACACAACTTAATTAACGCAGCCTCTGCCAAGGTTCTGGGTATCCCTACGCTGCCCTGGTGCAGCTCTCTGGTGGCTTGCAACAGGTGCGTGCTCCCACACACCGGCGCGTCTGTTTGGGATGAGCAGCGCCTCGGTGTGCCTGATTACGTCATTAAACCGCAAAGAAGTCGCAGTTTTAATGACGTACAGAACGCAATGCCTCAGAAAATCCGATCTGTCTGTTTACACAACAATTACATTAGCACATACCTGATTTATATCTGACTTATTTCCACATATGAAGGAGGCCTGAAACCGATCTCAAAATATCAGAATGCATGCGTTTTTTTCCTGTTTACACGGACATAGAAAATATCCGATATGTGTCACATAGGAGCAAAAAATCGGAATTGGGTCACATTTAACTGACAGTGTAAACGTAGCTTTAGAGACCCATCTCAAGGTCCAGTCCAGGCCATCGACGGGAGTCCGCTCCCATCTATCACTCCCAGGACCCTTCTTCTCAGCCTCAGGGTCTCAGTCAACCATTCAGAGCAGACCTTGCTTTTTTATGGAAGGATCCAAAGCCACTGTTGTCCTGGGTCTGCCCTGGCAAACCTGTCATGACCTGCTTATGAACTGCCGTCACATCATGCCTCAGTCCAGCCTCCACAGAAGAACCACCAGATCTCATCCACGTTCCCTCAGAGTACCATGATCTCAACATTTAGATCCTTTGCACCTAAAGCACTTATTATAATGAAATGATCTCAGATTATTGTCTTGACACGCTCTGTCTTACCGAAACCTGGCTTAGACCAAATGAATATATTGGTCTGAATGAGTCTACTTCATCAGGACATCTCTATAAGCAAGATCCCTGGTGGCCCTATGCTGATTTTCTTAAAGAGTTTGGACATCTACCATCAGATCTACTGAATAACCTTGACAATGTGTTGATAGCAGGAGACTTTAATATTAATGTATACGATGCTACACGTCGCATTTATGGATTTGCTAAATTCATATTTATTAAAAATAAGGTTAAACAAAACATAAATAGACCAAATCATCATTTTATTCATACTCTAGATTTAATACTGTATATCCCATTGTCTACATGTCGCAGATAATCACTTCTTAGTATATACTCTACCTGTCCAGATTAGCTGCGTCTCCCCCGTTATCGGTTTAGTAGAAACATTAATCTGACCACCAAAGACAGATTCACAAGTAATCTGCCGGATTTGTCCCAACTCATTACTAGACCCCTAAATGCAGATGATCTAGATTCTAATTAACCAACAGCATAGGCACTGTTTGTAAACATTAGACACTGTTGCTCCCATCAGATTAAAAAACGTCAGAAAAAAAAATATATATATCTTCACCACATTACAATAGTCATACACATGCCCTCAAGAGAGCAACCCATAACCTCGAAAGAAAGTGGAAAAAAACTAAATTAGAATTTTAGAATTGCGTATAAAGACAGTATGTCCAGCTATAGACAGGCTCTAAAAGCTGCTAGGGCCGAGCATCTGAGCCAACTGATAGCAAGAAACCAAAACAATCCCAGGTTCTTATTTAGTACCGCGACTAGATTAACAAAACCTAAGATATTCGCAGAGGGTACTCCATCACAGTTTAATAGTGAAGACTTTATGAATTTATTTAATGAAAAAATCGATAGTGTCAGAAAGAAAATAATAGATGTTCAACCTCTAATAGCATGTCGTGTTCCAATCCAACCTAAAACTCCATATTTAGATTTTCAATGCTTTACAGGTATAGTACAGGAAGAGCTGTACAAACTTATCACCACGGCTAAATCAAAAACGTGCTTGTTAGATCTAATCCCAACTAGATTTCTAGATGAAGTGATGCTTACAGCTGGAGAGCCGCTTCTAAACATTATTAATTTAAAATCACATCGTTATTCAGGGACAGGAATTAAAATGGTTTAGATCCTACCTGTCTGATCGATACCATTTTGTAGATCTGAATGGAGAACTGTCCAATGTAATGCCAGTGAAATATGGGGTCCCACAAGGGTCAGTTTTAGGACCTCTGCTGTCCTTCCCTTGGGTAACATCATTAGAAGACATCGGATTACTTTCCATTGTTATGCTGATGATTGTTATGCCCAGTTATACATCTCAACAAAACCAGACAACCCAAGTTGTCTAGATTAACTGTGTCCAAAATATAAAAGATTGGATGACTGATGATTTTCTCTTACTAAATTCAGATAAGACAATATTACTTATTTGCCCAAAAACCAGCACACAACAGCTCTCACAATTCAGCTTGAGTTTTGAAGGTTGTACTATTACCATCAGCTCGTTAGTGAAAGACCTGGGCGTAATATTAAACAGTAACATTCTTTGAAAATCATATTTCCAATATAAAAAAAAAACAGCAATTTTCCACATTAGAAATATTGCTAAGCTTAGAAATATTTCATCCATATCTGATGCAGAAAAGCTGGTTCATGGATTCAATGCATTACAATTCAGTTAATCCAAAATGCAGCTGCCAGGGTTTTCACTAGATCAAAAAACTATGATCATGACCCCAACACTATCCTCCCTACACTGGCTACCTGTTCAATTTAGAATTAATTACAAGCTATAGTAGCATTACTTACATACAAGACTCTAAATGGTTTAGCTCCCACGTATCTAGCCAGTCTTCTGACACATTACAATCCACCATGCTCCTTAAGATTGCAAAACTCTGGACTTCTGGTAGTTTCCAGATTATCAAAATCTACAAATAATAGGGTAGAGTGTTCTCATATTTAGCTCCTAAGCTTTAGAATAGCCTTCCAGACAGTGTTCGGGGCTCAGACACAGTCTACCAGTTTAAAAGTAGACTCAAGACACGTCTCTTTAATCTGGCATACGATGCGGTACATTGATTCATCCCATAACCTCGGACTCCAGTATATCTAAATGCACACTCTCATCTAGTGCTGATAATATCCTGTATGGCAACTACGCTAATTCGTTCCCCCTGTTCTTTATTTTTCTACCCATCCCGAGGCATCTGGAGATTGTGCCAGCTCCAATAGACAAAGGCCAACCCTGCAAGGATATTGAGGCATCCAGAGAAGGACCACCTCCAGCTGGATTCTGCTTCATGATGGTTTGGATCTAAACATGCTGCTCCTGAGCTCCCAGTGATCCAGACCCCCCTCTGTCCTCTGCACCTGCTGACTCATCCCTGTGCTGAACTGGACTCCATGATAACTTAGATAACTTCTGTTATACTGAACTTCCAGCAGCCTAGGGATGTGGTTAGGGTTCCATTGCTGCCTGGGGTATCAACCACCCCTGTTCCCATCTCAGCAGGATGAGGAGGAAGTCAGCATCCCATCTACCCAAGCTTTCATCCGCCGTTGTAGAAAGAGCTGGTCTTAAGCCAGGACGACACTGCTATGACTCAGCAAAGCCTACAAGAAGCAAGCAGATCGTAGGTGCTCTCAAGCCCCTAAATATAGGATAGGGCAGAGAGTCATGCTTTTCAACAGAGATCTTCCTCTAAAGTCCTCCACCGCAAACTCTCCCCAACTACGTTAGTCCTTTGACTATCACCAAGCTTGTCAATCCCTGCACTGTTAAGCTCTTGCTCCCCTCAACCATGCAGCGGATTAACCCCACGTGTCATGTGTCCCAGTTACATACCCCTATTGAGAACGCTCTGTAACAACAGATTTATTTTCACTAAAGTCAGCAGCAGTAACTAAACTAAGCTTCTCACCTAACTGCATTTCTTTAGATCAGAAAATTATCATTTTATTGCAAATGAAAAAGTGTGTTTTTGTGGCTATTTCTTTAAGACAATACAGATTAGTTATTAATAATACTTTCTTTCCCTACAGCTGTGACATAATAACAAAGAGAAACCTCGTACCTAACAGACAGTTTATCATTACAGACACTAAACTGTCCTTTTAAAGCCGTTCTTTTCTTCTCTGTTTTGTTTTGAGAGACAGAAGATCATTAAACAAATATGAAATTAATGATGAATATCAGAATATCCGGGCTGAAGCCTGACAGTGACGCGAGAGCTTCAGAAACACACTCTACTGCAGCGTGACCCTTCCGTCTCTGCTGCGTCTTACAGAAATAAACCCCTTTCCCAATAAAAACTTCTCCTGCCATTAAATCAAATGCACATCCTCACAAAGTCATCATTTTACCTTACTCCAGTCTATTTAGCGCTCCAGTCCATTTATTGCGGTAATGTTTTCACCAAATCATCAGAGTCTGGCAGAGGATATCAAATCTCGTGACATGTCCATGAAATGTTCTGCTCTGCTCCTTAACCATTACTCGACCTCTGTGATGTTTTTCAGCAATCAACATATTATAACAGGTTACACAATGACAGATGCACAATTATTTTTTTTACAGAGGATTATCTGTATAATATGTGAAAAGAAAATCTAAAATAAATAAACTGTGTGTAAATGGCTGGTAAAGGAAGAACTTCAGGATTAATCATCCATTAATTAGATCAGACCCGAGTGGCGATCGAACTTCCCCAACCAGGTGCTTTCTTTTTTCAATTTGCTTGTTTTAATGATCAGCGTGGACGTGCGGATTGTTTTAGACGAGTGAGAGTGTGAAAGAGAACGATGATGGAGAAACAGTTATTCTGCGGGAATTAAACTGATCTAATGAGTAAACATTCGAGCTGGAGACAGGCCAGTTTGCGAAGCCGAGCCGTAAAGAATCGATGTGTTTTAGCAGGGCTAAGCAAACGCCACCGAGCGCGAGACCGTCGGCCTCGAGAGGAATCGATACTCACATGCGGCTTTGTGCAGCTACAAAAGGAAACGCGGTCATTTAATGAAACAAAGCTCTTATTATATTGTGTCAGGAGCGAACGGCTCGGCCCGGATTATCGACCCGCTCGCTGCTTGTTGCAGCGCAGATCTTATTAAACCTCCGCGTACAGCCATGATTTTAATATTAGGTTCAGACCATGAGGACATTAGACACGTCCTGAGCATCGATTTCAGGAAATATTGTGATATTTAATTCAGATTTCATGAAAATATTGTTCTTTAGTGTTTTTAGTTACACAGGGCTATCAGGTGACATTAGTGCAGTGATGAGAATCATTCTCACAAGAAGCTCACGAGTCTCTGTGTCATGGTGCTCACCCACAATCAGAAGAAAGCCCCATCTTGTTCTCTTCTCCCAGCCACAGAGAGAGAGAGAGTTGAGTTTTAAACTCACTTTATTTTGAAACAATTTTAAAGAAAGAAGAATTTAAATTTTTTAATTTTTTGTACCTCTATATACATACGTACACACACACACTGTATATGCATACATACACATACATGTATATATGCATCTACAGTCGTGGCCAAAAGTTTTGAGAATTACATAAATATTGTAAATTGGAAAAGTTGCTGCTTTTTTATAAGAGCAATTTGCATATACTCCAGAATGTTATGAAGAGTGATCAGATTAATTGCATCGTCCTTCTTTACCATGAAAATTAACTTAATCCCGAAAAAACTTTCCACTGCATTTCATTGCTGTCATTAAAGGACCTGCTGAGATCATTTCAGTAATCGTCTTGTTAACTCAGGTGAGAATGTTGACGAGCACAAGGCTAGAGATCATCATGTCAGGCTGATTGGGTTAGAATGGCAGACTTGACATGTTAAAAGGAGGGTGATGCTTGAAATCATTGTTCTTTCATTGGTAACCTGGTGACCTGCAAAGAAACGCCTGCAGCCATCATTGCGTTGCATAAAAATGGCTTCACAGGTAAGAATACTGTGGCTACTTAGATTGTACCTAAATCAACAATTTATAGGATCATCAAGAACTTCAAGGAAAGAGGTTCAATACTTGTTAAGAAGCTTCAGGGCGTCCAACAAAGTCCAGCAAGCGCCAGGATCGTCTCCTAAAGAGGATTCGGCTGCGGGATCGGAGAGCCACCAGTGCAGAGCTGCTCAGGTATGGCAGCAGGCAGGTGTGAGCGCATCTGCACACACAGTGAGGCCAAGACTTTTGGAAGATGGCCTGGTGTCAAGAAGGGCAGCAAAGAAGCCACTTCTCTCCAAAAAAAAAAAACATCAGGGACAGACTGATCTTCTGCAAAAAGTCTGGCGAATGGACTGCTGAGGACTGACGACTGTACATTCGTGTGTGATTATGACGACACCTCATAAGTCAGAAGTTTATTCATGAATCTACGTCTTATTTACATTTAACGTAACTGCCCTCCCCATCCAGTCTTGTAAGAAATTAATGTTAATTTAAATAGACTTTCAGAAAGTTTTCTTGAACCACTTCTGCTGTAGAAAGTTCCAGAACTCCATGTGCTGAAATTCAGGATAAACTCAAACTGAGCTTTGGATTAGCTTGGAATCAGAGCAGGTCAGCGCTGCCAAGATGTTAATTAGCATGGCGCTTTTGCCAGCAGGACATTACGGATGGCACCGGCTCCGCATCTACGCTGGAGAGAAAGACACGCCGGGCTTTGTGTTGTTTTTGGACTTTGTTTGAAACACCTGTTTGGGCATTGTTGGACGGTTTTGCAGAGTGGTGCCAGTCGAGCACAGACCCCCTGCATGTCCAGGTTTGAGTACTTTAACCGCGGAGACAGCTGAATCCTGGCAGCCACCGCAAACCAAGCATTAGCTCAGCAGCTGGGGCTGAGAACGAGAGCTATTACTGATATTAGGTTGCTTAATTAACAGATTTCTGTCAGCATGAGTAAAAAAAACAGCAACAGTGAGTCCGTTCCCTCCATCCTGCCCATCTGCGGCCTTTCAGGAGGCTCTGCACACTCACCACTACTCTGCTTTAGTGTACAGCTTCATTTCAAACCTAATGAGCTTTCAGCGACTTCACTGGGGTTCATTAGAGCAGGAATTAAAGGCCAGAGCATTTCTTGGGAAAACGTTAAATCGATAAGGTCTGCAACGAGCTCCAGTCACACGGCTGGAACTGCAAATTATAACGACCTGCTATTGCAGTGCTCGCCATGAAACACGGAGACTGAAATATTTTTACTTAACTTTCAGCCATTTAACTTTAAACCATTTAGCACACCTCCACCTTATTAACCCTCTTTTGGCACTTTGCTAACTTTACAAATAATGCTTAATTTGCTTTTCACGGTTTCCCAGATCTTTAAGTCAGAACATTGCTCAAAAACAAATGAATCTGTAAAATCAACATAAGTCAATAAAATCATTGCATTTCCATTGTGTTTTATTTCTTTCAGCAGCACAACAAATTGTTGTCCTAATCTTATTAAATGATTATTTCTATAACACCTGCATGTCCATGTGATGTCTAAAAGTGGTGTTCAGGTTCTGCTGGCGCTCCATCAATGTTCTAATGTAAAGCCTACTGTACTATTTACCAAAGGGTTAAGAGGAGAACTAAACCAGAGGACACTAAGCAACACCCATGTGACATCTCTGCTCATGAAGAGTTCAGACAAGACCAGGGATCTTTTCAGGAGCTCAGTGGAGTGTGTGACAATTCTGTCCAGAGTCTGATGGCACTCATGGAGCATTGGCATTAAGCAGACACTGAAATATGGACACAGTTAGACTCCGAGCTGATAGACGAGTGCAGCGGATTAACACTATATGGAGATGCTGGAATGTGTAAAGCTGATGCTGATTCCGGTGTTTATAATAATGCTGGTGTAGATCCCCGGCCTGAGTGACGGCCAACTCTCTCTCTCTCTCTCTCTCTCCATTCAGGTTTAATAAGGACACAAAGCCTGGCGTCTCAAACAGCAGAACCGTGTCTGTCTCAAAGCCTGACTGAGAATGTACATGTGTGTGCGTGACTGTGACCGGGTCATGGGCTTCTGTTACAGAAACTTCAGCCTTAACGCCACGATTTTTATATTTAAAAAAAAAAAAAACATTGTAAATAAGCAGTTTAGTTAAATAATATTAAATTAATATTTACATAATTCAGATATTTTTCTTTCTAAACTCACTGTGCTTCAGATTGAAATCCCTCACTAATCTACATCTACATTGCTGCTGTACACACTTAGAACTTCCTCACTAGGTGTTAGCATTCAGCTAGCTTTTCTACGCTCAGACTTATTAGCATGCTAGCTCACATTTAGGAGATTAGCAATGAATCTGTTGCTACAGTAGTTTATTCTTAGATTATTTTTTTCCTTAGTTTCCTGCAATCTTTTTTCTCACATTTACTTTCACCCTTTTATAGTTCATTTAAGACTTTAAACATTTCTAATTGTGAGTGAAGCTTGTTTATGATTTATTTAATAAATGCACTTTGACGTTGAAAGCTTTGTCATACATCCTCCACCACTGAAGGTTACACTGTCACACACTCACTCACTCATCGTCTATAGCGCTTTATCCTGTATTCAGGGTCGCGGGTGGCCTGGAGTCTATCCCAGGAGACTTAGGGCACGGGGCGGGGTACATCCTGGACAGGGTTCCAATCCATCTTTATGTATCTCACACACACATAAAGACACTCACACACTCAATAGGGTACACTATGCTTTATTTATGATTTTGTTTTATTTTTTTTTACAGGACTAGATATTTATATTACTAATTTCCTTTCAATGCACACCCACACAAATATTTAATTATAATTAGTCAACAGAATAAAATGACGAAACAAAACAAGCTACATGGTTTCCTGTTGTAAAATATCATGCTAGCTAGCAAACATTAGCTGAAGTGCAGGGACTGATTGAAATATAATAAATACACAACTTTTAGTGATTTTAGTTATATATATATATATATATAATATATATATATATATATATATATATATATATATATATATATATATATATATATATATA
>JAAGKR010007785.1:1514-29179 GCA_011419295.1 Clarias macrocephalus | reverse complement strand
GGGAAGAAATTTAAAAGACTGTGGTGGAGGAGAAAAAGAAGAGGGTGTGGAGAAAGTATGATTGTGTGATTCATTTTGTGTGTGTGTGTGTGTGTGTGTGTGTGTGTGTGTGTGTGTGTGTGTGTGTGTGTGTGTGTGTGTGTGTGTGTGAGAGAGAGAGAGAGAGAGAGAGGAATGAATAATACAAAAAGACAAAAGGAAAATATATGTAATCACTGAGTATTAGGGAGAAGAGATGAAGGGAGGATAAGAGAGGACGAGAGAGAGGAAGTGGGAAGACAAAAACGAGCTCGGATATTATGGTGGAGGAGCAGAAGAGGGTGTGGACAAAAGATAAAGATAGACAGGAGAGAAAATTAGCAACTGATTGTGTGTGTGTGTGTGTGTGTGTGTGTGTGAGAGAGAGAGAGAGAGAGAGAGAGAGAGAGAGAGAGAGAGAGAGATGGTGGGGGTGAAATGTGAGAAGAGCAAAGGGGAAAAACTGAAAATGGATTGTAGGAGAGAAATTAGAAGAAGGAAGGAGGGAATAAAAGAAAAAAAAACAGGAAGGATGTTGAGAAGTGATGAAAGGGAAAAACGAGGACCAAATAACCAGGAAGACAAAAAAAATTAGACTGTGTGAGCAAATAGAGAGAGAGAGAGAGAGAGAGAGAGAGAGAGAGAGAGAGGGGTGTTGGAGGGCGATGAAAGAGAAAAAGAGGCAGAGAATAAAGAGAAGCGCAAAATGGGAAATATAGCGATTGATTGTGTGTGAGGGAGGGGAAGAGAGATTACAAATGCATGTCATTATTTGGCTTTGCAGTGTGGTCTCGGAGTCATCAGAGACCACACACACACACACACCCACACTCACACACACATATACATACAGTACATACAGAAAGGGATCAGAGCGGCTCATTTAATCAGTTTGTAGCTCAAGCTGCATCTCATCTACCTCGGCATTGAAGCTCACAATGCTCGCGGGCCCTCACACTGCAGCAGCACCCCCTTGTGGAGACTACTTTTACACACACACACACACACACACACACACACACACACACACACACACACACACACACACACACACACACACATTAATACAGTTGATACATTGATAGATACCCTAGCTTTTTAGACATCACAATTCAAACCCCTCGTCCCTCCAATCGGCAACCAAGAGCATCAACTGCATGATCCACCACTGCACCATGCAATTTACTAGTGTTTAATATACACTTTTGCTTCAAATTTGCATCAGGCACCATTTACTTGGTTTGCATTTAGAGCTGTATGTTAAGAGCGTTCTTTTATTTGTTGAATAAAGAGGTAATGTATAGGAAAATAATGCAGTGGGATGGGGTACACCCCCAAGGGGTCTTTGTGCATGGAGTCTGCATGTTCTCCCTGTGCTTGGTGGGTTTCCTCTGGGTTCTCCGGCACAGTCCAAAGACATGCAGATTAACCTGATTGGCATCCCTAAATTGCCCGTAGTGTATGAATGAGAATGTAATTGTGTGTTGGTATGTGTGTGTGCCCTGCAATGGATTGGCATCCCATTCAGGGTGTACCCCACCTCATGCCCTAAGTCTCCTGGGATAGGCTGGAGGCAGCCAGCAACCCTGTACGCAGGATAAAGTCGCATAGACAACGAGTGAGTGACTTGTGGGGTAGTAAACATGAGACCCAATGTGAAATGGCTTACTATTATATAGAATGCTCTATTCCTCATACGTCACTCACTCACTCACTCACACTGTATGCTTATCCTGTTTGATCATGTCATGTCATTCAATCAGGTTTGATCATGATATAAAAGATTATTACACTACACATAGCCTGTACAGTGTACTGTAGCAGCTGTAATGAGACGAGAGGCAGGATGGTAATAACAGCTAGCTGCTGTTTTATGATGGTTTACAGTTGAATGAGGTTTGCACAGTCAGCCTGCACTGCCAGTGTCGCACATTAATGGAATGTAGTTATCCTGGAGATGCTCCTGTGGTTCTGTGTGCTTACTGTGTGCTGATCTGACATTTCTGTGAGTTTATAAGATTGTCCTGGTCTTGCATTCAACTCAGTTTTTGTTTCGTGTATCGAGATGTTGGGATCAGAAGGCCTAAAAGAGCTGAAGTGTCAACCATCAAAGGGGGTGAAAACAATTATATATTTTGAAATGGTGTATATATTCCTTAATCATAATGAATAGCAAATATGTTAGACAGGACCTATTATACAAAATTCACTTTTTAGTCTTTCTTGATATTCAGAAGGGTCTCCAGGCAGCACCGTAGGTTAGCGGTTAGCACTGTTGTCTTGCACCTCCGGGATCCTGTGTGCATGGAGTTTACATGTTCTCTCCGAGCTTGGTGGGTTTCCTCTGGGTACTCGGTTTCCTCTCACAGTCCAAAGACTAATTAGGCAGATTAAGCTAATTGGTGTTCGCACCATGCTAACAGATGCCCATGCTGTGGAATGAGTGTGTGTGTGTGTGTGTCCATCCTGCGATAGATTGATACCCCATCCAAGGTGTACCCCGCTGTAAGTCTCCTATGATAGGGCCCTGGCCCCCTGTGACCCCAGGATAAAGCCGTATAGACAATGAGTTGAAAAAAAAAAAGTGAAACCTGCATTCTAAGTGGTTAGCACTGTGGTCTTGCTCATTCAGGTCTGTGTGTGAACTTGGCGTGTTCTCTCCATGGTTGGTGAGATTCTTCCAGGTACTCCGGTTTCTTCCCAAATTCCAAAAACATGCAGAGTTGGCGACTTTTCAAAATTGCCCATAGTACGTGAGTGAGTACCTATGCTTGTTCCCTGGGATGGATTGGAATCACGTCCAGGTTGTACCCCGCCTTCCACTCCAAGTCCCCTGGGATAAGCTTCTGACCTCCCCTGAATAGGGTAAGCAGTATAGAGAGGGAGTGAGTAAGAAGCCTCTGCTAGTTTTTATTGTTCTTTTTTCATTTTTGCTTAAACAAGCTAATTAATATTTTCCCCCTAGTGTGGCCTCATATAAGAAGATCCTCTACCTAGCTTGTTTCTCACCTCTGCTGTTCTCTGGTGGGCAATGGCTCAGCAGCAGCTCATTCACATAGACATGGAATTGACACATTTATTGGTTGAGTGCAATAAAGGGATTTTGAGGTATGACCACAGTGCTATTGTGGGCCTGCTGGGGAATGTTGGGAGAAGATCGCTTTGGTGTTGTGGGTTGTGGGGTGGAACCTCCATGGATCAGACTTGATTGTCCAGTGCATCCCGTGGGTACCCGATCGGATTGGGATGTGGGGAGTTTCGAGGCCAGGATGAGCTCTTTGCATGCTGGGCTCCATGTGTGGTGGGTTGTGGTGGCTTGGGTGTTCTTTTGGCTTTTCTCTCATAGCCAGCGGGGACTTTTATGGAGATTTGTGCTGGCTTTGCTGTGGGATTGGACCAGATGGCTTGGCTTTTTGTCCCCACAGGAATGGGTGAGCCTTGGGTGCCCATGATCCTGTCACATTCCTGGCAAAACTGCCTTGACAGATTGGGAGGTTTTATATATTACTGTATTTATTTACACTGTGACAATAGTGATGAAATTACATTCATACATTAGCTAACTAACTAAGGAGCTACTGTAACCAGATGGGTTGTACTGTGTTTGTGGGGTATAATAATAATAATAATAATAATAATAATAATAATAATAATAATAATAATTATAATTATTATTAATATTATTATTATTATTATAGAAATTGCAAAACTACTAAAATTAAACATACTGAATAAACGCCACGGTAAAGACAAATGTGACTATGCAGTTTTTGCATTTCAGACTTCGATCATTTTTATATTAAGTTGAGTGATCTTGTATTAGATTTTCACTTCTATTTCAATCCTCTGTAATAAAATAGATTGTTTGGAGTATCAGTTTCATCAGTAATTGTCTTTTAATTGTGACTTTTTATAATAAAAATATACTCGGCGGTTTGGAGTATTTCAGTGTATTTGTAGGTTTTGCACAATGACAATATTTCAGTTGATTTCAGTCTAATTTATTTAGCGGTATAACACCGTATCATGTTAAAAAGCAGGTTGGGAAACAGAAATGTCTGCCTGTTGTTGGATGATACAATTTGCACCTTCCGTGCAAATTATATCGTGTAAATTGTAATGACATTTCAAGTTTACTATTATGTTAGTTTCAATTATTCCACCAGATAAGGGTGCTATAATGTTGGATTACAGCAATTATACAATAGATATAGAGAAAACATACAGTAGATATGAGCTGAAATATGCTTCTCTTGTGGATATATCTCATCTCATGCAATTCGAGTATTTGACACTGTGCCTAACCTCAAATATGAAAAGGCAGAAAATCACATTGCCAGATTTTATTCTGACTCCAGTGCAGGAGCTTCACAGATGCTTCTTTTGACAGCCACTATCTGGTTACAAACTGAATTAATTAAGGCTATGTTTGTCTGACAGTGTCACATACTGTAGCTATCAAACACTTTGATCAAAGGTTGACATTCGCTGTGAGAGGAAATCACAATTAGCTAGCAAAGACTTAAATATATTTAGGAGACTGACTTTGACTTTGACTTTGCCGTCGTGTACTGTACACTTCATGGGATTTGATGGAACATACTGTAGACTATCCAAGATTAAACGACAATTGATATGTCGGGTTATATATAGTCTATATGAGCAAAAGTTTGTGAACACACAACTATCACACCCATACGCTTGTTGAACATTCCATGCTAGATATATTTCTTCTTTGCTGTTATAATAAGCTGCACTCTTCTGGGAAGGCCTCCACTAGATTTTGGAGCATGGCTGTAGGGATTTGTGCTCATTCAGCTACAGTAGTGAGGTCAGGCAATGATATCAGGCGTGGAGTCGTCATTGCGGTTTTTATGGGTTTTTTTTTGTTTTTTTGCAAGAATGCATCAAAGCGTTGCTTTTTTTCCTGGCCCACATAACACTCAGTTGTTGCTACTGTATATAACAATATCTTCATTAGGTCTCTCATATCGACTTTGTGTTTCAGTTCCTCCAAAGAAGCCCGAAATCACGCAGGACTCAGAGGAGCCGTGGGTAGAAGGGAACGAGTACACCGTGACCTGCATTGCTCCCGATGCCAAACCGGCTGCTGATGTCTTTTTATTTAAAGGTATGACCACTTAAAAAAAAGTTCATAAAGACTCCTCAGATGCACAGAGACACAGTCAGTTTGTTTAATAACAGCTGCACAGATGGAAAAAAAAAAAACTGCGCCTTTAGATACAACTGGCCTTTGGATGCTCTAAGGAGTGGCTTGAAGAAACAGGAGTTATTAGTTTTTATTAGCTGAGTTTCTTCTCATGACACTTTATCTATACTTTTGATTTTAGGTCTGTAGATTTGAGATTTAATGTTTTTATTACGTTTAATGTTACAGTTTTAATGTTTTCTGAATGTTATAGAAACTTTTTTGTTTATTTTAGTTATTTACAGTATGAATGCTTAAAAGCTTTATAAATTCAGTTGTTCTAATAATGTCCTTAATTTTGTAACTAAGCAGTTATACATTCCAAAATCATTAGTGACTCTTGCATCATGCTGGATAAGAATTTCATCATGGTTTCAAACAAACAAATAGACAAATTAGACATGAAGCATCTTAACAAATCAGTTTGCATACCATTTCAATACCACAGCAACACTGATTGCGTAAACAAATTGATTGGTCACCAGTTCTGAAAACAGTGTTTGCAGTTTATGGTTTCTTAGGAACATGACAACCTGCACGAAACAAGAAAGGTTTGCAAAGGATCAAGGTATAGTGTAAGAAATAAGGGACTCATTTGTCTCGTTATTAAATTAAATAAGTAATATTATAGTAAATTAATTATTAAATATAGATGCAATAACAGCGCAATTATAACAGCAACCCGTAAAAAATGGCTTATTTCTTTCACAACATTGTTTTTAATAGTGAGAAAGAATAAGAGATAAAGAGAGAAAATTATTTACTACTACTACTGTACTTCTAGCACTTTCTCCTTGCACTTCCACGTTCCGGGTTCGATTCCGTGTCCATGGAGTTTGCATGTTCTCCTATTGCTTGATGGGTTTCCTCCAGGTACTTCTGTTACCTCCCCCAAGTCCAAAAAAATGCAGAGTAGGGGTGTCCCCAAATCAAAGTGTGTGTGCCCTGTGATGCCTTGGCACCCTGTCTAGGGTGTACCCCACCTAGTTCTGTAAGTCTCCTAGAACAGGCTCTACAGTAGATCCTTTATACATTATAAGGTGGTATAGATGATGGGTGAGTGATAATAAAAATAATATGGCAGGGGGAATTAGTGGTTAGCACTGTGGCCTCATTCACATTTTTGAACGCACAATTCATACAGATGAAGAGCTCATTAAAAATATATATATAATAATAACAACTGAAAAATAAATAAATAAATAAATAAACATTTTGAAAGTTTACCTGCCTTTTATACAGACATAGTATATATAGAAATACATTTGGAAAATGCTTGTGCATTTTGCTTGTGCAAAAAAAAAAAAAAAAAAGTGCCAAAGTCATGTTCCTGGGTGAACACACTTTTGTATTATTATTATTTTTTTATATCTCTATTTATAGGCGCTTGAGCTGTAGGACATTTTCAATGTACAGTACGTACAGTAACTGGACCATAAAGATAACTAATGTTGTTCATTCAGGTATACTGTACTTTTTACATACTCAGTTGCTTGTACATCAGGGAACCAAAAATGCACCTTACAGTGTCTTTTTTGTATATGCACAGAGTGTATGTGCACAGAGATCTATTGTTGGCTTGTTCAGTAAGAACGACAATAAAATGTACATTCAATATGAGGAAATCAGTGGAATTGGGTTCTAACTAATCAAACTTCTAATTCCCAGATGGAGAGAAGTTGACAGATATAACATCTTACACGGTGTCCGGCTCTGAAGATAAACTCCTGGACACTCACGGTGAAATCACGTACGTGATTGCTTCTAATGTTCTGCTTCTTTAAACTTAGCATAGAATGCTAAGAAATCCTTTCCAGTACAGCACACCTCTTAGGTTTTATGTTTAGCTTCACAATACAATACTGAATAGTCTACTCCAAATCATTTATTTACATTTTTATTCATGTTCATGGCCTCCGTGTGTACATATAAATAGTAATTGTAACTCAATTCAGTATGTGCTTAGGTGGCATTTATTTGGTAAGTAAATATACGAGTTGACTTGGCCAAAGAAAGAGAGAGAGATGTGTAATTAAACACTTGTCCCCACTTCCATCCAGTTTAATGAACTGCATTTAAGATGGTAGTCTGTGGAATTTTAATGATGCCTTTTATCCCTTTTTTTTTTTTTTTTTTTTTGTTTAACACAAGTGTGCATTTACATTTATTAGATGTAAAGCCATTTAATGTAGAGTCAGAAACCAGTAGACGTATAAAACTGTCAGGGAAGCACTTAATGGTGTTACAGGATTGGACTTCTCTTTTTATCAAACATTCAAGGTCCTTTATTTAATACAGGAAATTGCTAAAGAAAATGTTTGGAATGCAAAAATAAATAAATAAATAAATAAATAAATAAATAAATAAATAAATAAAAATCTGTGATATTTAGTTTTGGTCAAGTACGGGTAAAATAATTCCAGTTATTCCACTTTAGAATCAATTCAGCTAATAAACTGTTCCAGGTTTGAATCCCAAATAGCATAAAACAGAAAGCTGGTCCACTAGGTAAGTTGTGTCTCTTGTCCCACACACCAAGTCATCGCCCTGATCAGGGGTTACCATTTATTAGACCACCTGCAGCAGAGTGATACATCAAAAAAAAAAAAAAAAGTCCTTGTAGTGTTATGCTCTATATCAGAACTCATGGAATGCCTATCGTCCAATCAACAATGTCAATAAATCTAAAGTCAGTAAAACTAAATACAAATATTAAAATAATAAAACGAAAATACTAAACCTATTTGCTCCTGCAGATTCCTAAATCAGAAAGCGGTGTCTAAACTAGAATGATTCTGTGATATTAAAAATTGAATAGCAAGCCTTTCATTTGATATTGCACTCTTTCACCCTCACCCAAAAAAACACCCTTCTTTACAGTTTACAAATATGGAGATGATAATTGCCAGGGATACTTTTGCACTACCAAGGCCCCTTCACATCTTCTTTTTTCTGACTGAAGTGATTCTTGACCTGCTGAGAGAGTTTGTAGCTTTGAAAAGCAGTCATGTAAAAAGTCAAAATCAACTCCAGTTAAGTGTTTGGACACGATAGGCTCCTAGAAACGATCATTTCAAATGCAAAGTTTGCAGCAGAGCAAAGTTTAGAAAAAAAAAAAAAAAACCAAATAAGGTCACTCAGCTAGGAAATATTTGGACTAATCCTACAAGAATTAAAAGTCAATTCTAGGCAACATTCAGCCAAAACAACCAACCTGCTAAAATATTTATACCAGCTTTAAATGGTCTTGCTAATGTACGTAATCTGAGTTATATATTTTATAGTATATTATACACAAGTCAGCCATAACATTAAAACTGCCTATGTTTTGGGTTCCCCTTGTGCCTCTGGGGCTGCACTGGCCCTGCGGTGTGTGGCTTTTCAGGGCCTCCAGGCGTGTCTGGCTTCAGGAGATCTTTGGGTGCTGTGGGTTGTGGGATGGCCTCTGTGGATGGGACTTGATTGTCTAGGGCATCCTATGGGATCTGTGGAGTTTGGAGACTGGGTCGGCAGCCTTGGGCTCTTTGCCTGCTGAGTCCTGTGTGCTGCAGACTGTGGTGCATTGGATGTTCTGCTGCCTTTCTATCATGGCCAGGATTTACTTTTGTCAGCAATCTGTGCTGCATTGGCTCTTGTGTGCCGGTATATGCAGTGTCAAATAACCTACACTGTGGTTGGGCTCAGTAAATGAAAATGAATGAATGAATTAATCAATTAATCAATTAATTAACAAATAAATTAATTTTAATACAAAAATATTATTAATATTTTCAGAAGTATCAGATTTTTTTTTCATGTAATTCACGATCATTTTTGGAACTCTTAAAATAGGACTAGAAGCACTTTTTGCGTGTGATGTATGTAATGTACATGAAATCCAAAAATCCACATGAAATGCTAAAAACTGTTTCTAAATCTTTTTAACCTTGAAAGAGTTTTAAAAAGGTCAGTTTCTGCATGTGGAGTCTGAATGTGCACAAAGGGCTGAAATGCATCACAAAAAAAAAAGAACATTTTTTTTTATATGCATTGAATTTTTTTTTGCCAAGCTATTCTATTATATCTACCACTGTCAAATACATAACCAACCTTTACATTAAACCAATGAGACGTGAAGTAAATAACATCGATTATCTTGTTTACAATGGCTCCTGACAAGGGTGAACCAGTGACAGGGCAATGCTCATTGATATGCGTGGGGGGTGAAGGCTAGCCGGTCTTATCCAGTCCTGCAGAAATTGCTGAAAAAGTTAATCCTGGCTTTGGTAGAAAAGTGTCAGAACACACAGTGCATCACAACTTGCTGGTCAGACTGCCCATGCAGATCCCTGTCAACTTTGAAAGTACCTACATTGGCCATCAGAACTGGACCATGGACCAATAGGAGAAAGTGGCCTGCTTTGAAACATCTTGATTACTTTTACATCAGCTTTCCAGGTGTGAGTGTGTGTGTGTGTGTGTGTGTGGGGCGGGGGGGGGGGGGGGGGGATGTCACCAGGATGCACTGTGTGAAGAAGGCAGGCCAGCAGGGGCAGTATAATGCTCTGGATATTTGCTGTTGTTGTGCTGTTGGAAGCCTTGGGTCCTACTTTTCATGTGGATGTTACTTTGACATGTTCCACCTACCTAAACACTGTTGCAGACCCAGTACACCCCCTTCATGGCAACAGATTTCCCTGAAGGCAGTGGCTTCTTACAGCAGGATAGTGTGACCTCCTACCCTGTAACAAAATATGCAATTGTTCGAGATGTCAGCTCAGCCTCCAAAGTTCCCAGATCTGTGGGATGTGTTTGATTCATCGAGTCCTCACCTCCCAACTTACAAGACTGCTGCTAATGTCTTGGTGCCAAATACCCTGCCACAGCTTTAGAGGTCTTGAGTCCAGGTCTTGACATAAGGGGGAATCCAAACAATATTAAGCAGTTGGCTTTAATTTTAGAGCTGAACAGTGTATGCCTGGAAAACAGAATAAAATCTCCTCCAACTCAAGATTTGCAGCAGAAATGGCTGACTCTGAGCGTAATGTGTTTTTAAATGAGAGACTCCATCAGTGTGAGCTTTTTGTTTTTCCTTTAGCAGTAGTTTGTGACCTATCTCATTAACAGCAGGTTAGAAATCCATGAGGTCAATAAAAGTTCAATATGGAGGTCTTGCTTCTAATGTGGCTATCTAGCATACGCACACACAAATACAGAATTCAAAATACACTGATTAGTATTGATTACCAGATGCGTATCATTAGTTTATTAGTTCTGTAGTGGCAGTGGTTTCATCTGACGGATGGGACTCTGTGATCTAGTCTTAATAGCATTGATCTACCCATATGATTAATGACAGGTACAATGCATTTGGTAGAATTTGTATTGTTACTATTTGGCTTAAATGAAATCAACTTAAATGACAGTAAACAATATCTTTTTTTTTGTATTTCTATTTCGATAGGATTAACACAGCAACAGTTTCACCAGCTTGCATCATGCTGTGAAAGTGTTTAGCAGTTCACTTTTATAACTGCACCTTTGAGGAATATAACACTTATGAATCAGGTCAGAGATACACAGAAACGCTTTCCCTTTGGCACAGATCAGTAAATAAAGCTGTGATCAAGAGGAATTTGGAAACCAAATGGTGAAAGAATGGAAGACAGTGTTATCAACTATGATCTTCCTCTTTGCCCGCAGTATCAGACCTCATCGTTCAGACGACGGCCGACCCCTGCTCTGTCGAGTCAAGAACCCAGCTCTCAGCCAGGCACTGGAAACCAAACTTTTAATGAAAGTATACTGTAAGAACCCTTTTTTGTCTCTTCACTTTTTTTTTTTTTGACATATCAGTATAAAAAACATTTAAGGTTGACTCCTGCAGCACCCTTCACATGCCCACTTTTTTTTAATACACAATTTAACTAGAACCAAGGTTACCATGTGCTTTCGGATACAGTACATCCACACAAAACCGCCACATCTTTTCAACAGCTATTCATGGAACGCCGTTGAATCGAAGGAGTGCACTAACTGTTCATTTTGTTTACATAGGCTAACAGATACTTATAAATGGTTAGCAACACTGTTTGAGTAACGTTGTACTTATAGTAGGTATTCAAAAACAAATTGCCTTCACTTGAGATTTTAACCACAGGAGCCTTTTCTTTGTTGGGGTGTGGCGAGGATCCAGATACATTTAGAATCAATCAATCAATAACATAAAATAGATAGATTGATATATGATAACAAAAATTGGCCCTAACCAAAATTTCATACAACTGCAAAACCTTCAATATACAGACCTGTGATAAAATCACGATACTTCACTTCTGTAATCATGTGCCGAGTTTTAAAGCAATGATTCTTTTTTACAATTAAATGAATCGGATCATCAAACACATTTTAATATTATACAAAGATAACATAAATAAATACTAAATGCTGTTTTTTTTAACGCTGACTTAATTTACTAAGAGACAAAAGCTGTCCAAACCTGTGAAAAAGTACTTGCCACCCTGAATCATGAATTAACTTTGATTTTTGGAAAGCTGAGTTAAAATGTATGTGCCACACCCAGGCCTGATTACTGCCAGGCCAGATGAATCGAGAAATCACTTAAACAGAACCTGTCTGACAAAGTGAAGCATGCAAAAAAAAAATTTAAAAAATCTAAAATAAAAAAAAAATCTTAAAAAAAAAAAATCTAAAAAAAAAAAAATCTTAAAAAAATCAAGAAAAGACAAGAAAAAGTAGCCATATGAGTTTGAAAAACAAAAACTGCTTGTATATTTACTCTGGTTATTTTTGTGCAATATTAAAAATAGTTTGATGATCTGGATTACAAATATGCAAAAGAAAAAAAAAACTTTTTCAATGCACTGTATTTTAAAATAATCAAATGGTTTGAGAGTGCTTAAGTACAGTAGTGTGTTCGTGATTGTGTACTTACTGTAGGTCCAGGCGTGTGCAGTCGAAATGATGGTGAATGTTGATGTGAAACAGTACATGATAGCTGGATATATCATAGTCTTCAGGAGGCATTGCAGGTTGCATTGTACCCTGGGAGTTTGAAGATTGGTGGCCATGTTTGTAGGCTGATCAGTGTTTCATGCCCTGGAGAGCAGTGGAGATTCCATGACAGACCTGCAGAACGTTTGACAATAAGTGATTCATATTGCCTTCACTGGTGCAGTGTATAAACGAAGGTGACTAGATCAAGTAAAATCTTGGTTTTGTTTCGATAGTCTTTGCTCTTTATTTTGACTTGCTGCAAAATCTTGACCGATATAGCCCCAATTAATAGGATATAATGCAAATAATTTTTAATGAGAAAAAATATTAAGAGCAGATTATTAAAGAAACACTGGATATTATTGCGATTTTCTAAAAGCGATAGCCACTTAGGGGCATGCAAGGATTTTTGTCATGTATAGTTTTAGTTTAGTGTCATACCCAAGAGAATAAACACCCAATTTCATGCTTAATCATTAGTCTTAGTCACCTCCTTCATTTTAATCTTACTCATCTCCCTGTGTAGCGAGATTAGCTTCACATACACACTAGACAGTCAAAGTGATTCTTATGGATTAAATTAATGGAAGTAGGCCATGGATTTGCAAATGCTGCGATGGACATTTGTGCGTATCACTAGCTAGTCCTGAAGCAAGTCACATGAAGTAAATGATGTGAAGAAATAAATTACGTTATCGTTAAGGCTCAGCAAAATGTGAATAAATTTGATTGTAAAACCCAAAATAATTAACATCGCTAACATTTTCATGAAGAGATAGAGGATAGACAAAAGGAACTGGATGTCTGTGCCTGGTGGATGTGTGTGACGTTAATCTGTACTATTTACAGCTCTAGGTGATAAGAGAAAGTGTGAGTTTGCTTATCTGAAAGGCCACCTGATACCAAATGGGCTGTAAACATGTGCTTGAGATTACTGGAATGAAAAAGAAAAAAAAAAAAGTAGATTTCACAGAGATTTAACAAAGAGAGCAAAAAAGCAGGGTATACAGTATCTCTGTGTATGAGTATTACAAGCATGATAGACAATGTAAAGACTAGAGCTTCCCTGCCATTGCTTGTTTATCTACAGTTTGTCTTGGCTTTAACAAAGTGACATGGTAAAAAAATTAATTTTTTTAAAATTTATTATTATTCTTTTTTATTATCGCGTTATCAGCCCCAAACAATGGATATACAGCCAGGTCCAGAGATTCTGGAACAAAGAATTTTCATGCAGTATGCCTTTCATATTTGGATGAAAGCCAATGGCTGCCTGAAGTCTTGAACCCATGGACATGACCAAATACTGAGTTTCCTCCCTGAAGATGCTTTGTCTTTGTCTACAGTAAATGAAAAGTATGCTCTGATTCGGTTGAGAGCAGGCGAATATTCAATTAATTTGCCTTGAGCCACTCTTGGGTAGCTTTCACTGTATGTTTTGGCTTATTATCCATCTACAACAGGAAGCGGCATCCTATCAGTTTTAGAGCATTTGGCTGAATTCTGAAGTGCATCCAGTAGCCCTGTACACTTCAGAATTCATCCTGCTACTTTTATCAGCTGTCAGGTTATCAATAAACACCAGCCACACATACCTGTGCCATAACATTGCCTCCACCATACAGTATCTGACAGATGATTATGGGATGTCCTTTTCTTTTTTTTCTTCCCATCATTATGGCACAAGTTAATTTTGGTTTTATCAGTCTAAAGAATCTATCAATGGTTTCTAGCAGTGGCTAATATGGCCGTCCTGTTTTTTGAGCATTACCAGTGGTTTGCACTTTGTTGTGAAGCGTCTGTATTTGCTTGGTAGAGCTGTCTTTTAAGTGTAGACTTTGGCAATAGCACACCTACCTACTTAAGAAAGTTCTTAACTTGGCTAGGTGCTGTCAAAGGGTTCTTCTTCACCATGGACAGAATTCCGCCGTCATCCACTTTAATTGTCTAACAGGTTGTTTGCTGTTGCTTATTCTTAAGAATAGTCCTCTTGTATTGGCCACTCCCAATGTTTATGGAATTTTTTTATGCCTAATAATGGCCTCCTTCACTTGTGTAGACAACTACAGTATTTGGAGAGTTGAGAGTTCGAGTGAACAGCTATGAAATTCAAGCGTAACACTCAGAACAACTTTGAGGCCTTTTATCTGCTTGATTAGTCAGGGAGTAAAAAGGGAATGTTACACACCTTGCAATGTAACATAGCCATTTGTTGCATATTTTTAAGAACCTAAAATGGGGTGCATGTATGAAAATGGCTCTAACTCCTGAAATGTAAATGCCACAATTTTGTCAATCCCCTTGAAAGTCTTGGCTCGTGTCTTGAGTGTTTAATTAAATGTGGTAGAGTACAGAGGTCAAATGCCCCCCCCGCCCCCTCCCCCCAAAAAAAGCGAAAAATTTATGGACCTGGGACTTCCGGGTGGCGCAGTGGCAAAGCGCTCGCCCTATCATCCGGGGATTGCGAGTTCGATTCCCGGGTGATGCTGTTACCTCTCACAGTCGGAGGCCTAGAGAGAGCTGATTGGCCGAGCTCTCTCAGAGGGGAGGGATGAGAGGGACTTAGTGCTCCCACATTAATCACGGCTCTACAGCCAATCAGGGGCGTCTTTGATCTCACAAAGGCGGAGAGAGTGGATGGCGCTGTCCTCTGAGTGTGTTGCGCCGCCCCCAGCGGTTCGTGAGCGAGCGTTTCGAAAAGATGCGGTCGGCTGGCGTCACGTGGTTCGGAGGAAACACGTGATAGTCTTCGCCCTCCCGGCTGAATGGTAGTAGTACCCTTAATGTGGAGCCCCCTAGTGGCGGGGAGGAATTGGACACGACTAAATTAGGGAGAAAATCGGGGAAAAATCCCCCCCCCAAAAAAAATTTATGGACCTGACTGAAGCTTAGAACTGAAAACAATATAATGTTAAAAGCTAGTCTGGTAGCATATCTGGTTTATTATACACACTACTATACAATAATTGGCTAGCTTGACACCATGCAGTTTTAAATATGTAATCCATGATTAGCATTTGGTCAGCTAGCATGAATATTAGTGTTGAATATTTTTTACATTACATTTTTTATTTTTTTAATAGATATTTTTCATGTAATAAACTATGTTAATTATCTTTTTACTAACATAGTTATCCTCGAGTACTGTATAGTGAGATATTTAAAAACTCCAGCAACACTTCTGTACCTGCTACATTTGTACAACACACACACACACACACACACACACACACACACACACACACACACACACACACACACACACACACACACACACACACACACACACACACACACACACACACACACACACACACACACACACACACTGCCATGTAAGGGGCATTTGATTGCTCAGAATGATCCAAAATAGTGTCTAATGTTACCATAAGTGCTGTGCTTATGGTGGTCCTTTTGCCATTAATGGAGGGTGTAGCATAGCAACAGAAGGGCTATAGTCAGTAGCTGCATTACCTGAAAATTTAGTTTTAAAACATAATGTTTTACAAAGGTGTCACAAAGGATGAACCTTGTACACGAGAAAATGTGAAAATAAATGTGCAGTATCAATATTAGAGATTATTGGAATAATGTTGCATGTTGTAATAATGGCATGTTTCATGGTCTTGATTATACATATTTAAATTTGAAATAAATTCATATACATTTGTTAAGCCACACAGTGACCTATGAATCATTCAAACATAAAAAAAGAAAATACTCTAACTTTAGGCATGAGCCAAGGAAGAAACAAGCATCAGCAGATGCTGACAGATGATCAGGCTGGTAATTACCGATAATGCTTAATACTAAGTTGTTGAAACATGCGATAGGGGAAATGAGGTTGCTGCTGAGGTTCTTACCTAGAAAATAAATAGATAAATAAATTCCGGGTTCGATTCCCAGCCAGGTTCGTTTCTCGTCTCTGTGTGCATGGAGTTTGCATGTTCTCCCCGTGCTTGGTGGGTTTCCTCCGGGGAACCCGTTTTCCTCCCACAGTCCAAAGACATGTAGGTTAGGTTAATTGGTGTTCCCAAATTGGCCGTAGTGTGTGAATGAGTGTGTGAGTGTTGGTATGTGTGTGAAGAATTGGCACCCTGTCCAGGGTGTCCCCTGCCTTGTGCCCTAAGTCTCCTGGGATAGACTCCAGTGACCCTGAATACAGGATTAAGCGGTATAGATGATAAGTGAGTGAGTAAATAAATAAATAAATAAATAAATAAATAAATAGCAGCTTAAGTCACTTTGCAGCCTGTTGCAGTAAAACATTTGTTCCCATTTCTTTCATTTAAACTACACTATTTATTTTAAGCTAATTTGACACGAAGAATTGAGGAGTTGCTTAAGATGTTTATACAGAACTGAATATACACTGCACTAAAATACCCCCCCCCCCCCCATAATTTTTTTTTTTTTTATATATATAAAAAAAGAAGGGTCAAATTATTGACCTACATCAATTACTGAAAACAGTTAAGGGGATTTCAAATTACTGGAATAGGGTTAAGAGCTGTGTAACTCATTATTACCATCTGTAAGGACTGTGCTGAACCTTCAATATTGTCAAGCAAATGTGGTCAGAAAAAAAAAATCATGAATGGAGATTACTTCAACACTTAAATATGCATGATAAACATCGGCAATATAAATCACAGCTCTGCTTAATCATGAAATTAAGAATATTTTTACATGCACAATGTGATGGGAACCCACATGATTGTGATTAAACAGCAGTGGCCATAAGAAAACGACTTGTTAGTAAGACTAATCAGAAAAAAAAAAAGCACTTAAATTTGCTCAATTGGTCTTTGAAGCAATGGAAATGGGTCATGAGGTGTAATGATTTCAGATTTTACCCTATTCCAGAGCAATGATCAGGGTAAGAAGGGAAGTGCATGAAGTCATGCAACCATCATGCATAGTCTCGGCTGCAGGCAATATTCTATGGCAATAAAATTAAATCAGTTGATTACATGTACAAGTACAAGTTATCACAATTATTGACTATTTTCTTTCCTGATGTCATAGGCATGTTCCAGGATTTAAATTGTCAAAGTGTGGTTCTGGGGGCATGAGGAACCATTTTGACTAATTAATTTACAACTACATTGTGCACCATAATCAAAGCCAAAGGCAGCTAATGAAATCTTGGGGTGTGCGACTTTTTTTCTTTTTTTTTTTTTTTTTTTTGGCCAGGCAATGTATATCAGTATTGCAGTTAAATAATTACTTTCTCTATTGGTCACATTTAGAACTTTTTCTTAAAAAGTGCAAAACGCTTCAGCCAATCTTAATTTAATATTCCGTTGGCAAACACTCGAGAGAGGACACAACCCAAGGATTTGAATATTAAGGGACTTACTCAAGGGCTCAACTGCTCTCTGGATCCAAACACTCAATCTTTCGATCACTTTCTCACAACCATAACCACTTTATCATTGTCCAACTCTGCAGATGATTTTAAGTCTATAAAATTCTGCCAGATGAACCTCAAAGGAACAGTGTTTGTGCCCTCCAGCACTGGTTACGAAGTAATTGTTCATGTGCAGGAAATATGCAGTAATTCCCCTTGTGACAGTTATTGTATCAAATATCTACATGACCGTTAGTCATCGATTTCACGGATTATTGAACAGATTTTCCAACTTGTTTCCCCTGATTTAGACATCTAGATTAAAGGGAATTTAGTTTGATTGAGCTATGAGTTAGATTATTAACAGACTATTAGGCTACATGTAAATGCAGCTAATGAGTCGTTTAAAAGTTATATATTTTTCATCATTATATTTGTTTTTTTTTTTTTTGCCTGTAAGGAAGTGCAGCAACATAATTAAAAGATGGGACAATGCACCTCTGATTGGAGGGTTGAGAGTTTAAGCCCCAGCACTGCTGAGCTGCCACTGGTGGGCCACCTTCATTTGCTCTGGTTAAGGTCAAATGGCATAATTATAAATATAAATGATGACATATTGCTATTGGATTGAGTGTCATTCCACTCCGATACCTCAACTTTATTATCCTTAAGCCATTTGCCACAATTTGGAAGTATGCTTGGGGTCATTGTCCATTTGGAAGACTAATTAACTTCATGGCTGATGCCCTGCGATGTTGCGTCCATATTTTTGTAACGTTGCTTCAATTTGCCAGCCTTCTATATTTTTTCTTCCAGACAATGATGATCATTGTGGCCAAATCGTTAAATTCTTGTTTCATCAGACCAGAGGACTTTTTTCCAATAAGTAAAATCTTTGTCCCCATGTGCAGCTGAAAATCATAGTCTGGCTTTTTATGGCAATTTTGGAGCGAGGGCCTCTTCATTGCTGAACAGCCTTTCACGTTACTTCTTATTTTACTGTGGAAACACAGTGGGTATAGGAAAGAATCACACCCCTTTCAAATAATCACATTTTGTTGCTTTGAAGATGAAAATTGAGACAGATGCAGTTTTTGTTTTATCTCAGCTATATTTACTCAGCGCAACTTTTAACGTTCAAGACAATAACATTAGATATATCACAAAAAATCTGATTTAGAACTCAATCAGATGGAAGTAATCACCTTTGCAATGGCACACATTTGACTTTTAACTGTGATTTAGCTCAGCATGAAAAGCTGGAGCATATCCGTCCCTGATAGTGCAACTGAGGATCAACTATGGCACTGTCAAAAAATCTCTGTGATAAAGTTGTGCACAGGCAAGAAAATCTAAGACTTTAGCACTGCCTATAAACACAGTGAAGTCTGAAAGGTATTTGGTACAACACAGACCCTCCCTGGATCAGGATGTTGCTACAAACTGGATGAAAGAGCTATGTAGACCTACAGCAATCAAGAGGCCTACAGCAACTCTGAAGCAGAGATTTACAGTATACAGACATAGAGATGTGGCAGTAAGGGAGGGTTGCAACAAAAAAGACACTCCTCAAGAAAGGAGTGACAACTGAGCTTTGCAAAAACATGTGGTCAGATAAGATTAAAATGTAATTATTTAATCAAAACCAAACAATGTATCTGGCAAAAATCTAGCAAATACAGGAAATACAGCTCACCATCCATATAACATCATTCCTACAATAAAGCATGGAGGTGGTATTGTCCTGTTACGGAGCATTTCTCTGCAGCAGGAACTTGTCAGGATAGAAGGAAAATGGAAGGAACAAATACCGTCAAAATCTTGAGGAACATCTGCTGCCCTCTGCCAAAAAGTTGTCAAGGGGAGGAAGGTTTACCCAAAGCACAGAGCAAAAATGACCATACAGTGGTCAAAGGGGGAAACAAAAAAATTTAAGTCCTTGCATGGCCTAGGGGAATGGTAGCTCAGGTGCCTAAGGCCCTAGGTTGTTGGTTTGGGGATCTGAGGTTGTGGGTTTGAACCCTGCCAATGGTGGGTTTCCACACCGCATACTAGGGCTGAGAGTCCTCAACTACTAAAATGGGAGGGTTGTGTGAGGAAGGGCTTCCGGGGTAAAATCTGTGTCAAGTTGTTGTGGATTTATGGTCTGCTGTGGCGACCCCTTGAAGGAAGCAGGAAAAAGGACTAGAAACAACAACAACCACAGTCCCTGCATGGCCTAATCAGAGCCCATACTTACATCTCATTGAAAATCTGTAGAATGACTTGAAGACTGCAGTCCACAAATGTTCGCTGCTAAGAGGAATGGGCAAATATTGCAAAGTCTAGAGGCGCAAAGCTTTATGTGCCACTGAGAAAGTAATTAGCTTTACCTGAGTGTCTGAGTTTCTGTGTTCATTTCAGGCTGCAAAGCCACAAAATGTGGCTTTTTGTAAAGTAGATATTTTTGTACCTGTTTCCTCTACTGTAGTTTCTTTACTTTTTCTTTTCTTTGCTGTTGTTCCAGGATTGATTTGTACTTTTTGTACAAAAGAATGTACCTCCTTCCTGAGTGATATGATGACTGTGTGGCCAGATGGTTTTTAGAATTGTGTAGTATTGTTTGTACAGATTAACATGGAACCTTCAGCCATTTGGAAAGTGCTTCCAAGGATCCGCCAGACTTGTGAAGGTCTAGTTTTTATCTGAAGTCTTGGCTAATTTCTTTTAATTGTACATGATGTTAAACAAGGATGAACTGAGGCCTTAAAATGCAGTACATTTACAGGCGCTCTTCCAAATCAATCAAATTATGGCAATTAGCTTATCATAATCTACTAATGCCATGACATAATTTTCAGGAATTCTCCAAGCTGTTGAAAGCTGTTAAAGGCACAGTCAACTGAGCACGTAAACATTTAACCCACCTGAGTTGTGGTATGATTTATCCCTGCAATCCGTTATCACCCAGATGAGGATGGGTTCCCTGTTGAGTCTGGTTCCTCTCCAGGATTCTTCCTGTTCCCGTCCCAGGGAGTTTTTCCTTGTCGCTGTCACTCTTGGTTTGCTCATCAGTGACAATCAGATAACTATGATCTATAAGGAAAAATCTATATTTTTACTTTCTCCTACACATTTCCGTAATCTTCTTTTAATTTTCCGAAGCTGCTTTGAGACAATGACCATTGTTAAAAGCGCTATATAAATAAAATTCAATTCAATTGAATTTATTACCTGAGTCATGCATAAACTAGATGTCCTACAGTACCCCACTTGCCAAAACTACACTTTGTTAATAGAAAGTCTGTGGAGTGGTTACAAAATCAGTTTTAATGACTTCGACCTAAGCGTATGTAAACTTTTGATTTTAGGTGTATCTACTGGCACTGACAGTAATAATATTAATAATAATATTAATAATAATAATAATAATAATAATAATAATAATAATAATAATAATAATAGTGCAATAATTATATATGAAGTAATATGATATAAGAAAAACATTGTTTAATAAAAATGAGAGACATTGAGGATATTTTGGTTGATATCAGTTATTTATTTATTTATTTATTTATTTATTTATTTTAAAGATTTTACAGTTCTCCTTCGCAGCAGAAAATCACTTTCCTTATGACCAGCCAAATCATCAGGTGATGCTTGGAAGCATGTGCTATCTGCCCTCTTTTGCGGTAAAAGCAGGAATTACATAAAAGATACATTGGTTGTTCTTAATTGTCTCAGCTGAAGCACTTGGCTGCAATGGATCGGCACCCTGTCCAGGGTGGACCCTGCCTTATGCGTTAAGTCTCCTGGGATATGCGCAGACCCCCTGCAACCCTGTATACAGGATCAAGGGATATACAGTAGACAATGAATGAGTGAGTGAGTGCAGAACTTGGCTCTCCCTGATTTGTATTTATTGTACGATGAGGTGGCAAACGTGGGAACAAAAAAGAGTTTTGTTTCATAGAAAACTGTTAAACCTGCTTTATTTTATTGTAGCTTGTGCACTGAGGTAGCGATTTTAGCAGAGATCCATTTGGCTGTGCTGAAATATGGAAATAATTTCTGCAGTTGGTCAGATTAAAGCTCGGAAATGTGCAGTGTAATTTAAAATAATGTGTATCCGATAACCGCACTTTCACTTCCTCCTACTTGTGCACAGCTGAAAAGTTTTAGGGAACTGTAATTTTATATTAGAAGAAATGATTCGTCTTTTACTGTGAAAAAGCATGTGTGTTTTATTAACCTATTCCTTTGATTCATTTGTGTTTGTGTGCAGAGGCGGCTACTGTTAATAAGCTTTAGCATAAATACAGCCTTGTGAAAGGTTGTGCCACCCTGATAGTTGTAATATTTTGCCTCTTTACATCTTACATTTTGCATTTATCTCAGAAATGTTTGTGTGAGAAATGTTCGTGTGTGTGTGTGTGTGTGTGTCTGTGTCAACTAATAAAATGTTAACAGTCATTGAGGATGCGTATGAATATTAATGATGTGTGGGTGGTCTCGGGGAAAACAGACTGTGTGATGGAAAAGCAGAGAAAGACATCTTTTATTAATCCATCAAGTAAGAAATAAAACATGATGAGGTTAGGAGCATTGTTATAGAACAAATAATCCAAAAAGGGTCTGTGTGATGTTAATATCAACCTGAGATTAATTATATAGCTAAAAAAGTACATCATTCATTTTTTTTTATTAATTTAATTTTTTTTTTTATTCCTTTGTTTGTACAAAGGAAATTTAATAAATGGCAAGAAAAATATCACAATCTCCTGAGCTGGAATACTTAAAAGCAATAGCTTTATGATAGAGAGTTATAAGAAGACTATTTAAATAAATGTTACATGAAGATTTTCTATCCAAAAAAAAAAAAAAAAAAAAAAAGCTTCACAAACAAAACTTTACAAAGTGTTCCATGGAATAAAAAACACACACACACACACACACACACACACACACACACACACACACACACACACACACACACACACACACACACACACACACACAAAAACCCCTGAAAATGGTAAAAGTATTTAAAAAGAAAACTCTACCCTTGGGAACTTGCACACATCTTAAATTGCGGAAAATATTTAGTTTATGACCAGAAGTTTTGCTTTAATATTCTCTCAGTGTTATATGCATATCTGGATTTCCTGTCCACAATTCTATTCGACTACCTCCAGTATGGTTTCGAGAAAGTGATACAGCAGCACTTTGTCCATTAGTCTGTCCATCTGTCTCACCTCTTCGTCTGTACACTCCGTTAACTATGCAGATCAGTTTCCACATCTTTAACTTTCATGCTAATACCGCCATCGACACCCTCAAGCTTTTCATCTTGTACACCAACGAATAAGCTGAACCAGATCTATGCTATGTTGTGCGTGGTTTCCGGCAAGAGGTGGGTATACTAGTACGGTGTAGGCTAGGGGATTAATAATGTGTGAAAAAAGAGCCAAATCTGTGATGTACAGTATAACTGCATTGCATTCTTGGAGTTTAAATCCGATGCTTTCAGTCTCCATTACTTCCAAATTGGAGGTTTCACTACCAATGACATTGAATGTTTCTGGAAAATTATAAGTATAAAAAAAGAAGCTCTTTTAGGAGCTAACAACATAACCTGATTCTTATAGTCATGTTTGAGATTGGTGATTTTTATTTTTTTCTACTGTTATACCCCATTGTGAGTGAGTTAGTAATAAGAGTGTCTCGCTGTGCTGTTGGAGTGGCAGACAATCCTTATCATCTTATGGGAATAACAATCAGAGGTACACAAATCCTATTTGAGTAAAAGCAGAGCTGCCCTAGCTAAAATTCTATTCAGGTACAAGCAGAAGTCCTCTCTTTACACGTCCAAAAGTACTTACCTTACAATTTACATATGTGAAAAATAATAAGCTTGTATTACCCCATAGTAGGCATAGTTCTAGTAAAATATTCTCTCTCTCTCTCTCTCTCTCTCTCTCTCTCTCTCTCTCTCTCTCTCTCTCTCGCTCTTTCTTTTTTTCCACCTTCACCTCTGATTTCAAACATGATTAAGCATTTCATGGAGAGAAGGCAAATCAATCAAATATGTATAACAGTTAGAAGGTGGTGATATTATTGCTTCAAGCGGTTCACACCACTGTGGTTGTGTAATGCAACACCATAACGAAATGTAGTGAAGTAGAAAGTATAGATGGTTGTTGTAGGTAGTAGAGGAGTAGTACATTTTTTTTTTTAATCAACTAATAAAACTACTCAAGTACAGATATTTAAAAATTGTAACTAAGTACTATAAGCTACTATAAGTACTATAAATACTCCCAGTGCTTGGTTGGTTTCCTTTGGGTATTCTGGTTTCCTCCCACAGTCCAAAGACCGTACCACAGTAAACTAAAATTTGCCCGTATTGCGTGAATGAAGGTGTGAGTGTGCATATGTGTTTGTTCCCTGTCATGGATTGGCACCCCATCCAAGGGGTACTCTGTCTCATGCCCTAATGAGTCTCCTCATTCTCTAAAGCTACAGTACGTTTACACTGTCAGTTAAATGTGACCCAATCCCGGTTTTTTGCTCATATGTGACACATATCGGATATTTCCTATGTCCGTGTAAACAGGAAAAAAAACGCATGCATTCCGATATTTCGAGATCGTTTTCAGGCCTCCTTCATATGTGGAAAAATATCAGATGTACATCAGATATGTGCTAATGTGATTGTCGTGTAAACAGACAGATCGGATTTTCGGAGGCATTGCGTTCTGTACGTCATTAAAACTGCGACTTCTTCGCGGTTTAATGACGCAATCAGGCACACCGAGGCGCTGCTCATCCCAAACAGATGCGCCACGTGCGAGCCACCAGAGTGCGACCCTGACACGTCTCGCACCCAGACATTCCTCTGAATGGTTGAGGACACAATAAATGAAGCATATGCGCAGGCTGCTATGATGGCCCTTCTTCTCCGTTTCGCGAACTTTGCATAGATAGCATAGCTAGCATCAAGCATATTTCGCATTCGTGCATCTTGGCTAGTGGGTAGCGCAAGAACCTCCCTTTGAGTATGCGCGATGTTTCAGACGGTACGGCAAAAAAAAAATCTGATATAGGCAACAAATCAGAATTGGGCATCGAGACCTGCAGTGTAAACAGGGCTTAAGTCTCTTGGGATAGACTTCAGTCCACCTGTGACCCTAAACACAGGATAAAGCGGTATAGGCGGTGAGATGAGAGGATGAGATAACTAGCATGATTTCGGATGGCAGCGTTCTTTCAAAGCACTATTAAAGGAGTGTAATACGTTTTTTAAAGGGATGAAGCATTTCATACAGTATCTGCAGTGCATCACACTCTTGTACCGAGTCCACTGACCTCCTGAGGCAGGTGGTCTTTCTAAATGACCTGTGAGCATATTTATATTAGCGAAATTTAGTACCATCCCAGGTCTACCAGGCTGCTTTACACTGATCTCAATCCTCACTTTACGTAGAATAACAGCAAATCACTACAACTGCTACAACTAATTTTCAACCAACTCATAACCAAGTAAGATTCACACTCATCCTTATTTAAAACTTAAGTGCATTTTTTTTTTTTTTTTTTTTTACATTATAAGCCATTTGCTTGCATCCTTCAATTAGCATGCACAACCATCTCCTCCACTTTTCTCCCACGGACCGTAATTATCTTTTCTTCCTTCATCTTCCTCCCTTGCTCCATCTCCTTTTTCTTTCTCACTCTCTTTCTCCTGCACTCCCCGCCTCCCCACCCCCACCTGCTCCCACTTCTATTTCTACTCAACCGATGCACTAAGTGCTAATCTTGCAGAAAAGAGGTCCAACGTGGCAGCCTTACTCAGCACACCCGGCTCATCAAATCCATTCCTGTTCCCATCCGTGCCAGATTTCGAGCGAGACACCACTTTGTCAAGCCAGGTCCTCATTTGTCCATCTGCAATAACAAAAGGCCAAGATTTGTTTTTATGGCACAATGTTTTATTCAGAATCCACCTTGTAATTTATTCATATTCCGCCTCACCTTATTACTGTTTAAACATCTGTTATTTTGCTTTATGGACTGGCGCCAGGACGCAGCTCGCTCTCAGTGCTTAATGCTTTCATCAGAAGGCCGAGCTTTCCACTCTGCGGCGGGAGCATTAAATGGCTCCCAATTTAACGCCACTGTCAGGGAATAAAATGAGACGCTCTCCCTGTCCGTTTCCTCAAGCTCATATTTCTCGCTTGTTTACTCACTTTCTTGTTCCCTATTACACTCAGCATACTTCGGTAAACTGTTTGAAATAAACAAGCATGTTTTAGTCCTTTTGTTAAAAAAGACCATGTGCCAAATAAAAGAAAGAAAAGGGGGGGGGGGTGAAAAAAGGTTTACACGACCTATTTAAACAAAGGCAAACTTTTCTAGCCTGCTAAGTGGATAAAAAATTTGGACAAGGTATCTTTGAAAGTAATTATGGATTATAATTCCATAATAAATGGAAATCTGACAACTAAAATAAATCTGTTAGGCTACTATTGATTTCAGCTTGTTTTCAGATTGAACGATACCTCTTTTAGTTACAGATAAAAGAAAACAACAATTTGTGTAGAATTGATCATGTCAACATTTTCTTTATATAAACTTGATCAGGCTGTTGAATAGCTAGATATTAAATATTATTAAATATCTAAAATATTTTTTTATCCTTAGTCCCCACCACCACTACCAGAATTTTTTTTATTTTTATTTTTTTATCTTCCCCTACTGCTTTCAGCACATCCTCTGGACATGTAAAGGATTACAAAATGAAATGAAATGTCAGATTGTCATAATATATATTGGTTCATCTCTCCTTCTCTCTCTCTCTCCTTCTTTTCTCTCTTAGTCCCACCTCAGCCTCCAGTGATAGAGGGATTGAGGGGTCAAGAGGTGAAAGCCGGCACCTATCTCCGGCTGGTCTGTCTGTCATATGGAGGAAACCCTTTGGCTACTTTGCACTGGACTAAGGTGAGATAGACAAGAGTCATCAGTGACTGCAGCATGGCCTCCGGATGATAGGTTATTCCTCATCATTTACTCTTGAGATTTATCTCGGTAGATATTGAAAGGCTCTTGTTCTCAAAATATTTTTAGATTTTAGTCTTCTTATCTTCTTAGGAAACAAAAAAAAAAAACAATTACATACATTATATTTATGTTGGTTGATGGTTTCTTGATTGTTTAATAGTTGTACATGTATTTTTGTGCTACTATATACGGGTGTTCAAGTCAAACCAGGACTTGTGATGAAACACCCGTTAATGACTATCCAGGCCAAGGTGGCTGAGAGCACTCTGTACAGCTTTAATCTGCAGTCGATCCTGTGACCATTCATTCCCAATCTAAGCTATTTCCACATGTTTGGGCCAGTGCTTCAGACACCAAGCAGGCAATCTGATCATGGCTGAAGCATACTAAGAAGAAGAACTGTCTACCTTGATGATATCCAAGCATTAGTGAAATAATGGGATAAGTGCATCTGTGTAGCAGGAGTTTATATAGGGAAAAGAAATTGTGTTCTGTTATTCTGAACAATCAAAAGTCCTGGTTTGACTTGAACAGTGCCTTTTTAGTTCTTTGTAGTCTCCACATCTGACCACTGATTGTTTCTTATCTCGCATTAATTACTTTTCTTGTGTTTAACTGCTTGGATATGGATTCCAGGTGTAATTCTTTCTTTCTTTCTTTCTTTCTTTCTTTCTTTCTTTCTTTCTTTCTTTCTTTCTTTCTTTCTTTCTTTTAATTAACCTCCAAAATAATTACAACATTATGAATATATTTATTTAGCCATAGACTCAGCACAAGTTTATTATGTGGCTGGCTCCTTCTGGAAAACTTGGTTATGGTCCTTGAGTGCTTGTTTGCCGTTACTTGTGTCTCTTTACTCTGACCCCATCTCAGTTTGAGATCAATAATTGTCCATCACAGCCAGATAATTTCCTCTGAGTGTAAGACCAGACTTTGCTTTGGAGAAAATTAACAAGAAATGCAGTAAAACTAGAATAACCACTGGAAGCATTTTGGTGGAGTCAGTTATTAATGGGAAAGTCAGAAGGAGAATTAGTGATGTTGATATAT